>JAWUZG010000970.1:687500-752500 GCA_036785705.1 Acanthornis magna | reverse complement strand
TTTGTGTTCTAGTCATTGAAAAGCTATTTAAGTATATTGATATAAGATGTGTTTCCATATATATGCACATGAACACTTATAGTATTTAAATTAACAAGTTTATATAACATTCTGGTACCATAAAATATGTATTATTTGGTAATCTTTTGACAGTTCAGTTAACATGAAAAACTTACCTGAACTATGTAAAAGGGAGCTCCAGAGAATTGTGGCAAGTGTAGAAGGCAAAAAACCGGGCAATTATTTAGGAAAACCCAGAGACAGACATCTGTTGAGAAAACTGGATGAACTCAGGCTTACCCTGAAATACTCCCAGTACAGTAGGTGTGTAGGGGATATTAATATGGATGTAAACTCTTCTTTTTTTTTTTTGTTTTTGTTTCCATAGATGCTTAATTTACAGAAAATGTCTTAATTTACTGAAAACAAGCACTTTGTTTTTGCTGTAGGTGGTGTTACAGTGTGAATCGCTTGTGACAGAGGCTGTAACTAGACTCAGTGGGGTGCAAGAGCCATGCAGGTTTAGTCTGTGGGCCTGGGTACATGGCTGGGATGCCAGACCTCTCCTGAGCATCATGGGCATCGGGGACACTTGCTGCCCACCCCCAGGTGTGATTCAGAAAGGAGTTGTGGGTGGTCCTGGACACACTGGTTTAGGCAGAGCATACTGAGGAATGGACAGGGTCATTCCATTGGGTCTGTTCAATGGTTTCATGGTTGAATGAGGAAAATTGACAGCCTGAAGCCAAAGCTGCAGAGGATCAGAGGCAGAAATTCTGATGTTGTGCCAATTGTCCAACAGCCTTCTTGGTATGAAGGAATTTGGAATTGTTTCCCAAATCCACACCAACTCCTTGGTCATGTTCTAGCTCAATAGCAGGCGTGACCTGGCATAACCGACACAAAGATTGTGTAAAATGCAAATGTGGCAAAATCAGGGCTGTGGAATTCTTTGAAGAGACATTTGTGGGATGGTTGGTGGGAGAAGATGCTGTGCTGTCCATCCATGCTGTAAATTAGAGCTGGAGTCACCAGAGACTGACAGACGTGAAACAAGCTTGTAACCCTGCATACGCGCAGACTTATTACGAGTTTTGGGCTTCACTTTTTCAGGAGTGAAATCCTCCTGCCTTGATCCACAGGAAGGATGAAAGAAAAGCAGTAAGTATTTTCTATTTTGTTTTGTTTCTTTTAACTGAAAGAATAGTTAATTTTCCATTCAGACAATGCCCTCCTTGCTCATGGAGGTTGACATGTAATGGTGGTTTTAATCTTGTGCCTGCAACTGCTATTTCTAATTAATGTAAAGAGACATAAAAGCAAAATTATATATCCCTGAGTAAAAGGGATTGAAATGAAAATACTGCCGATTCAGTTCTAATTTTATTTATAAACCTAATCTGAAACAAATGTCACTTTTAAAACTGATTCTGAATATATCACGCTGACTGTAAAATTATAAAACTCCCACTGATGTATTCAGGAAATTCAGTTGAGCACACTCAGTAATTTCACTTTACTAGTCATTAGGTACAAATTACTGCTCACCATAAAAAATATGAATCAGCTGTCTGCATTTCTTTTTGATTGGGAAACTTAAGATCACGAATCACTTGCAATTAATTATAAACCACACGTAAACCAACGTGAATCATATTCAAAGGCTATGTTTAGCTGCGTATCATTTGCTTGCTGTTTGTCATGTATTGAAAGCATTATTCATAGTAATTTAAGGGTTTTCCCAAAATTTCCAACTTCAATTCAGCAAAGACATTTTATCAAGATCCCAGAGTCAGGGAAATCCTTTTGAAATTGATTATGAAAGATTATTTAATGTCACCTTGCATTTCCAGGGCCAAATTAATGTCACACGTAACTGTGTAAAAGAAAGCTTAACAGATTAAAAAAAAAACAATCTGCAAAAAAGAAGATGAAAGTTTTATTTTAGGCTGCATTTTAAGAAGATGTTCTCCTAGACAGAAGTATCATAGTGTAAAAATAGCTTTAGACAAGAATAATAACACATTTTTGTCTGTTCTTTAGCACAAGCACTTCAACATGCATTTAAAAGGATGTATTTTAGCTTTATCACAGCACTCCCTAAACCATCCTGAGAAAATGGTGCATTTTCAAAGAAAACTTGCTGGAAATTTAGCCTCACTATTATATTATGAAGTGCAATGTTTTAATTGAACTTTTCATTTTCCTTGAACATTTTTATTTTCATTTCATTAAGAGCTTTTCTGAAAAATTATAAAATGGGGAAACCTTTCATATTAAGTTACAAATAGTGACTTTTGAATCACTAGCAGCAATTAATTTTCTTTAGAGACAGTGAAAGAAATGGTTTTCTTCCTTCAACATGCTGTGGATCATGACAAGGCATGTTACTATTATTTCTGGTGTTACAAAGTCCTTACTTGACACAATAGCTATATACCAAAGTGATTTGCATATCAGATATTTTCTTTATAAAAAGAAAATGTACATCTACCAAGAATAACAGACAAATTGAAAAGCGCTTATAGCTGCTTCCTACCAGCAGTGTTTAATTCCTAGAGATTAGTGATAGATTTCTAGAGCGGTGCTGTTGCTAAAATTGCCATGTCTTCTTCAGACTTTTGCCAGACTGAACAAGGAAGAGACCTCCTCTGGGATGTAAATTCTCCCTCCAGAGTTTTTGCAGGTGAGAAGAGATACAGTAACTTCCTAGAAAGAAGCAATTTCTTAATAAATGTGCAGTATTTCTCAGTATTGGGAATACACACAGGTGCACAGGGTTAATAATATTCCTCATACAGGAGAAAGAAAAATTAATAAATTCTGTATTGGAAAGGTTTTCTAGGTTCCTATTTAGCAATAATATAATTGATATAATAAATACAATATAATATAATAAATAGAATAGAATGTAAGGTAATGTAATATAATATAATACTATACTATTTAATGCATATCTATGTGATTTGTTTAAATTTTAGACACCTTTGGTTAAATCCTTCAAATACATTCATGATCAAATCCTCTTGCAATCGTCTGAGATATGGTGCACTGATAGGCAGAGAGATCTGCCTAGCCTGAGTTTCTATATCACTTATTTTCCACACAGGAAAGTGATAGTCACTGGAAGAATGAGATATACTTACCATAGAAAGATTCACTTCAGATTGCTTAAGCAATGCAAAGCATCTTTATGTTGTGGCTATCGCTGGTAAGACTGCAAAAACTGTGTGCAGTACAACATATTTTCTGAGGAAAATTCATGATACATTAAAATAATAAAAAAGGTTAGTGGAAAGTATTCTCTTTGCCAAGTAGTTTCTCAAAGAAAGTTATATCCATCTGACTTGAAAACGTCCCAATATAAAAGACTGTCCTCACTTCCCTGAGAAAATTCTGACACTCAGAGTATAACTAATTATTAAAACTTAAGTATAACAAGAATTTTTTCCCTTCTGGAACTCGAGTTTCCCTTTGTCTTAATTCTATCTCATTTCTCCTGTGAGAATCCATGTGTTTGTGTGGGACAACTTTGATATTTGCCATTCAATCACATATGGATTGCAATTCCCACGTCCCTGGCCCAATGTTTCACCCCGAGGAAATATAGTGAATAATTTTATAGATACATAGACATGAACACATATATGCATCTATCTGTTTACACAAAAAACATCTATTTCACATTATTTCTTTTGTCCTAATTCTCTATAAACCCAGCAAATCTAGAAAAGGGAGTAAGAGGGAGAGAATTGCAGGTGATTCCTCATCAGAGGTGTGGAGAAGGAGGTAGTTGCCTGCAGACAGACAGTATGAGCCAGTCCCCTGGTATTTCTTATGCTCTTTCATTCAGATATCACTCCTTGCTAAATAAGGACTATGAAACAGAGCAAGTCGTTTTGTCTTCCTCTTGATCATGCTAACTCCAGACCTGTGTACTGATCCTGTATCTCTCTTCTTCGAAGGTGATGTACTTTATAAGGATAGGACACACAGTAATCCACAGTAATGGATTCAATTTGAAAAATCTGGTCTCTATTAGTAAAGCTTTGTTTTGATTCAGATTTAGCTTTTACAGATATGTTACTTTAAACCCAGTTGATCAAAATAGATAACATTTGTTTTGAGTGACAAATAGCAGGAAATACTTGAAGCCAGCATTTGTCAATGACTAGAAGTAGTTATTTTATTATGGTGCTAAAACCACTGTTTTTTGACACAGATCTTCACTTCAGCTGTAAAATTAATGTATTGACTGTATCTTGATTTGTTATCAGCAACCGATGTGTTTCAGTAATATTAAAGACAGTGGAGAGTTCACAAGACATAAACACAGAATATTCTGCGTTGGGAGGAACCCACAAGGATCATTGAGTCCAACTCTTAAGGAAATGGCCCATATGGTTATCAAAATCACAGCCTTGGTGTTATTAGCACCATGCTCTGACCAACAGAGCTAATCTCAACAGTAATCCACTACTGATATTGTCCCTCACAAAGATGAACAATTCCCTAGATATTTATGTGAATATTTTATTGCTGACTACATTTAAGGGTGTTTTGCCTTCTATCCATTCATAATTAATTCCTGTTTTATGTAGCCTTGTAAGATAATATTAAAAGTCTCCCATTTTACACCAAAGTTATTTTTTCCAGAATCTGGAATGGACCCAGTTTGTATTGTTCTAAAGGAATTATTCATCCTTAATTGTGGTGCAAATTACTGTTCCACACCGTTGAGTCTTTGTTAGGCTAGGCATAGCTATAAAGATGATACATACTTGTTGTACATAAATGACCAGCAGAAGCATGTTCTTTTTAATTCCATTGGACCATTTCATCACACTAATTTTAGCTTCAAGGAAACTTTTTTATTTTACTTCCACAAGAGTCACCTGCTGGAAATAAATCCAAACCTGCTATATTAAAATTGTTGTGGTAAGCACCTACATAGCTCTGCTCTTCTAATGTATGTGTTCCCTACATAGAAACTGTGAAGGCAATAAGCATCAAGTAAAAGGAAGACACATCTTCCCGTTCACATGGTACACACATATTCCATTGACCCTGCTATCTAACCCAAGGATGGCAAATGAACTGGAGGATGAACAACTCTCCAGCTGTGAAAGTAAGAATAAGAAAGCTCTGAGAAGGAAATTCCTCATTCAAAAGAATCAATAAAAACACCTGTTATTCAATCAGAAAACTGTGTTGCAACTTTTTATATCTGGGAATTAAACCTTATGTCCTGAAAAGGCTTCAGCTGGTGCAATGCACAAATTTAGAAGACCTACCAATTAAGGCATAGTTGTGAATATTGTCCACTGCTCTTAAATTTTACTTTACCCATTTCTTCGTAGCTCTTTGTGCTCTGTGTTCTACATTAAATTGACAAACTGACATGAGCAATCACATTCCTGCTTTTGTCCAGTACCTTTGACAGCATAAACTTTTGGCCAAACAATGAAAAAAGACTGCCCTAGAAGGCAGAGCTTCGAAGAAAACAAACCCCAACACTGTAGTTCTGTGGAATAGACTCCACATTCTCTACTGTAAAAAATAAGCATTCTAATCCTGTGACTTTCAGTACTTAGGGCAGAATTCATCTGTTGGACTCAGCATTCTCTAATTAAAATTTTGTCCCATGTATATACTCCATAGAAGAAGGAGTGACAGGTATTTCTTCTTAACCTTTAAGAGTACCACAATGTTAGGGGGGAGAAAAGTACAAAGATAGAAATGTAAGCAGGAAATAGGACAGGAAGATGGATTGATAACATAGCTGAGCTGTTTTCATAATTAAAAAGGTGGCAGGGACTGCACACAGTTTGTCCAGACTGAACTAACAAATTGTATTCTTTGTATTTTAGCATGATAAATCTTGTTGAAAGCTTTTTTTTTTTTTTTTTTTTTAGATATCTTTTTTAAGAAAAGCAATGAAATTTTTAACAATGTAGTTAAAAAAGCTGTTAAATAACTCCTATTTCCTTTCTTCAGATCTGGACCATTGCTATTAATTCATTACACATTCTGGAAAGGTCTGTCGATCTCAACATAGGGATTGTCCCTTGTATTTCCAAAATTCACAATGCCGTTAAAGCATTTTGCTGCAGAGGTGACAGAAAATATAGTTGTGTCATGACTGGATCATTCAACAAGAACAATACAGAAAAAAAATGTTTTGAAAGAGTTCAAGATAACTTTCTAAGTGTTTGTCCCAAACAAGAGTGTCTGTGTGTCTCTGTGTGTATGTGATCACTCACATGTGTGTGTGTGTGTGTGTGTGTGAGTGCTTGTTCCTGACTGAAAGAATAAAGAAATTCTCTCCAGTAACTGTTTGAAAAAACATGTGTATGGGTTGTTTAGCCTGTGAAAGGTAGGCAGAGAACAACGTTTAGAATTCTCCATGGCACAGAAATTACTACCTGCATTTTATATAGAGTAAGAGATATTTCCATTGTCATATGTTAATTTCAACTCAGTGTTACTTTTTAAAAGTCTGCTGGATTTAAATTTGTCTCTCAATACAAACACTGATTGTAGGTACAAAGATATTTTCTCATAAGGAAGTTTACATGATGTACCACCAAAATGTATCCCAAATCTCATGGTGATGAAAATCACAGCCTTAAATCCCAAGTTCCTTTGAGAATTCTCAGTGGCAGAAAAGCTCGGTTTAAATTAGTATTATATTACATCTTTAGACCTCAGTCCACCAGGCTTATTAACTTATGGATGTGTTGGAATGGTTTATTAACTGCGCAGTACAAAACTAAGTTACTCCTATCCTTCTGCTGCCTTTCCCCTAGTTTTAAGGAAAAAACTTATTTACTTGCAGTGTTTGTCCACTTTACTGTAGAACAAGAGCTAATTTCAAATAAAAAAATATTCACTAATTTCTTAATCAGTTATGCGGCACAAAGCTTTTTTTCAACATAATCTTTTGTCTGTTTGAAAGCCATTCCTTATTCCAAAATGATAAGTTTTGCTTCTACTGAAAAATTAAACATAAATTCAATTTACTTGTTTTAACTTAAAGTTATGTTTTTGCTTTATAATTTTCAAGGACTACAAGAAGCAAATGTTTTTTCTAATTGAGAACTCAGACAGATGTATATGAACACACAAGCTTTTATCTGAGATGGTTAGTTCACTTCAACAGTAAAGTCCTTATTATCCCATTTTTGATGCAACACAGATTTATAAAATTTTTCAGTTATATATTTACATGATTATTTGCAATTAAGTACTATTGTATAATTATGCAATTATGGACTCTTTAAAGATATGAATTGCTCCTCCCATCGTCCATCGAGAGCTGTAACAAATGATTTTCAATTGCATAATTAACATTTGTTTATAGCATGTTATTTACAAAACAGTTCAGCCTTTGCACTTTGTCATGCTTTGAACAGTTTTGGCCAATTTAATCCACTAAATGACACCGACTCTGTACAGAAACCCATGAACTGTCTGACAGCAAGGTTGCTGAGGACACATACTCATGGCATTTAGACTCTCATAGGTTGCTGCATAGGGACTACATTTAGGAATTAATTGAGAAACAGGAGTCGTTCTCTAAACGTGTGTGTGTGTGTGTGTGTGTGTGTGTGTGTGTGTGTGTGTGTGTGTGTGTGTGTGTGTATGTATGTATGTGTGTGAAGCATGAGGGTAAGTCTAGGCCAGATCCAGATTCTCCTATTCCTCATATTCTCTGTGCATTTTTTTTCTCTCTCTCTAATTCAGCATCCACATTATCTCACTTTATTCAAAGAAACTCTGCCAAGATTAGGCAATCTCTTTGGTTATACACCCAGTTCAAGAATGAGCAGTAAAAGGAGGGACAGCCTATCTGAACATGAGGGATGTACTAAAATTTGTTCTCAAAGAAGGACATTCTAAAAAATACAGGTGTGAATCATGGTTCTGAAAACACAAAAATTTCACTTACTCTTCCAGGTGAATTATTAGAGAGGTATGAACCATAAAATTTGGTTTTCTTTTTCTTACTGCTGTACTTAACAACAGAAAGGGGTGGTGGGGGTGGAGAATGCAGTAATTCTAAAGACACGGACAGTGCTTAAGCCTGTCCTTCTTGGACAAGGGCGAGGAGGGGATATGTTTTGTACTTGAAGCACAAAAATTGGTGTTAGCTAATTGCTTTCAGTAGGGGACAGTAGCAACAACTAGGAGGACATCAGGTCTTATTTAATTGCTCTGCTGCATTGCTCCTCCTTAAACTGCACAGGCAAGTGACAATATGTAGTTCTTAAACCAGTTTGCAGGAAGAGCTATCCAGAAGAGGGACTGCTTTGCAGCCCCTGGTTTAATTTGAGGAGCTCATATGCAAGGCAGAGGAACCACGTCACCGTCAGAGCCCAGGCAGCCTGTGAACAGACAACTGCTCTCGTCACGCTGTGCTGCTTTCACTGCACGGATATTTTGCTTGTGTGTTTTGTCTTGTTTTCCTTAATCTTGAGATAAAAGTCACAAGCTACACAGCATTACATTTTGCTTCTTAAACATGGAAAAATAAGAGGGTACTCAGAGAAAAACAAATTTCTTATTAGCAAATCATGTATTTAGCAATAAATGGAATTTCAACTATTCCTTTAAGCTACATGCAACTTTCTGCTTGTATTTCTAGATTTTTTTCCTCATTATTAGCACACATATGGGAAAAGGATGATTTTATGTATTGTAAGGACATTCTGTGGTAAAACTACACCTAATAATTCTTACAGCAATGAAAAAAAGCCTCCTGCCTTCAACTCTAAATATTGAGCAAAAGCCATGTTTACTCTGGCAAAATATAAAATCATTTTTTGGTGTTTGATTGTTGTTTATAAGTTGTTTTTTTTTTAAACAGCGTGCAAAATGTACAAAAAAAAAGAGGAAATTATCAAAGTTTTTCCTCTTAATTTCAGTTTTCATTTATGTACTGAAGAGCTTGTATGTTGAGTGACTGAAAGCAGAGAGAAGAAAAGTACATTTCCTTACTGTTAGGGACAATCTACAGCATTTTTATTTTATTTTTTTAAATAACCCAAACCCCTGACAAAATCCAACTGACAAAGAAACATGTAAACACAAAGAAAAACAACAAAACCCCAACCAACCAAAACAAAACCAAAAACAAACAAGCAAACTAACTAAAAACGGAACAAAAAAAATGAATCAGAAACAAAGTCCCCACATTTTTTATTGAGTTACCTTGAAGAAGGAGTGAATAAATCATAACGAACAACTGATGAGTAATTTGCAATTATCCATCATACTTAGCATCTAGCTGAAGTAATCATTCCCTATCTGGTCTAAACAAGCCCTTTTAAAGATATACCTCATAGACACTCTTAAAAGGTTAAGTACTACTGTGCTTAACATAATTTCATCATTATTTGCAAATCTTTTCAAATAATCACATTCTGTATTGTAAAGGCAAAAACTCAGATAATCTAAAGCAACTCCCCATGAATACCTCAATAATAAGTATCTTAGATCTTGTGTGACCTTGGGGTTCTGTGAAACAATATTCCATATCAGGTAAATAATTGTATGTGATTGAAGAATTTGAGTTCAGGCTTTTCAATTAACAAAATTCAGAGCACCTTGTGACTCAATACATGCTTCAAAAAATGCCACACCAGTACTTATGATTTCAAGTACAGCCAAATGAAGAACTGTACAATCCATGCAGGAAGATCAACTTTGATTGCATAAGTAACGAGTTGTAGAGTTGAGGGCGGGGTGGGGGTGGTTACTTCCTTATTTGAAGGATTTATTAAATCAGAATTTTACTTTTACTAGCCCTGTGGACTGAGAGTCCTAAAGCTTCGTTAATTTGTGCTTAATAAAATTACATTGGCAGGAGATGCAGCTGTAAAAAATAAATGCCTGTCTTCATATGCATATTTAATATCAATTTCTTCATCCCCAAGAGCTGCGTCTCTCTCAGGAACACGTTATAGGTGCAGACAAAAAAACCCAAAAAACCAAACATCAGAGATTACTTCCAGTGTGAACTGTTTTGGGGAAGGCAATAAGCATTGCCAAATGCTGAAAGAGATACCAATGTAATTCAAAGCCTTCAGACCTGATTAGATATCAAAGTATTATACCTTGATTTCTCTTTGCACAAGGCAGAGCATTAAAACAAGGCATGTGATGCACCCCTAGAATGGACTCCTGTTCTCTTAATGAATTAGAAAAGTGGTTTATTTGTTTCTATAGTAGCTTACTTATTGACACATTTTTGTGTGTGTGCAAAAAGTAATTTCTGGTTAATACTCAAACCATCTGTGCTATTCTAATCCTAAGCTTCTTAGTCTGTACATATAAAATGACTTCTATTTTGTCTTTAAGGGGTCTTGAGGATTTTTGACTCTGCTGAAATTTTATTCACATCTCTTATTATTATGTGTGTTTTCAACACATTATGAACTTCTGCAAAGAAGCAGTACATAAGACAATGTGACACTACAGGTGAAAGCCAGGTAACAGAACATTAAAATTAGTGGAGCCTATTGATATGATAAAACAAAATCAATGGTAATAGCCATACATATTGCATTATACCAAATTGAAACTGTTTACCATAGTAAACAAAATGTTAACATCAGTTTTCTCATACTTCTTCCGAAATTATAGGTATGTATTATCATATTGCTTTGCAGCTTGATATCATTGCCTTATGCCTCAAGGTCCAACCTAAAGGATTTCTATTTAATATTCTTTCATTTTTTTATACTTATGAGTAATTATTTCTTTTATTAAAAACAAAATACACAAAAAATGCACAGAAGGCAACACGTTTGAAATAAATATAATACTTCATCTATATTACAATTTTGCCAAACTATATTTATTCTAGATACGTTGGCCATGCAGTTTCTTCATATACACTGCATTTCCTAGATTAACCTGCACCATTGCATACTGAGTTCTGCTCTGACTTATGTAGATTTAGAAGACACAATGAAATTAACTTCTTCAGACTACATTTTTTGTTACAACAGTCACCAGGCAGAAGTATCCTGTGATTCAGACCAAAATTAAAGCATGATTTCATCAACCTGTGAAACAGACATAAGCTTACATTGTAACTGGGACTAATATTTCTAATAAAACATCCTTTTTAACAAAACTGAAAATCAATAATAAGAGAAGTTTTAAAATTGACACTAGCCTTTTGAGTAACTGGAAATAGATCTTCCTGTCAAAGACTAAAACTGCTCTCCTCTGTCTAGACTGCACTGGGAGCAAAATTATCAGATTTTCATTTCCTCAATTTCACTCCACAGTGGTAAAACGTGCAAGTATTGATTCAACTGCTGAAACAAAAAGCAGGAGAGCTCTTCACCTCGTCAGGGTCAATGGGTTTGTGGGTGTCTAATTATACCTATACAGGGCATATAAATCTTTCTACTAGTCATTACGTGAACATAAGAGTCCAAAGGCATCATTAGAATCCTTTTAGCCAAACACTCATTGTTCTTTTGTTTTATGAGGGGTCAAAGAAACTGGGAATTAATATTATCGTGGCTCATAGATTTTCAAATTTGTGTTTGAATACAAGAAGATAGGCTTTGAAGGAAAAGGCTGTGTGTGTGTACCCATGCATGTCCACTCACAGGTCAGAGCTCTACCCATAAACACATGTACAGCTTTTCTTTTTACAGGATTCAGTTGAGACATACTGTGATGTAAAGAGCACAAACATTCAAATTAATTGTGGTGTGCTACAAATATAGTGTTGGCAAAGCTTTTGGTGAGTACTAATTTGTTTGAAAAGCAGACGAAATGTTGAGAATGAGCTGAAAATGCTAGTTGTGGTGGAAGTGTTAATCTTATTTTCTGTCATTTTGCTGACTTCACTGTGGTCTTACAAAAGCTTGTCTTTTATCCTTATACTTACTGAAATGAACTGATTCATGAAAACATCAAAGCAATATTAAGAATAATAAAAAAAAAGACAAATAAGTGGCCATTGCAATTACAATTAAGGACGTGTGTTGCATTTTATTATCCTGTATCATATTGTGTGTGTTGTTCACATGTTTTTCATGTTGTGTGACCATGACAGTGAGTATAACATTTGTACCATAGCAAAGCTGTCATATTTTGCAAGCAGATTACACAGATGCTGGGTGCTCAGCAGTTTGAACATTAGATGGAGTTAGAGCCTTTCATTTTATCTATGAGAGTAGTATCAAGATCCCTTAAGAAGAGCAAAAGTGATATTTTTCAAGTATTTGTTTTCTGGGAATCCAATCTTTGTCTTACAAACTGACCCACCTACTTGAACCCGGAAGTTACAATAGTTAGTCCAAAGTATCAAAACCAAGAGCTGACAACTCTTAACACTGCTGAAGTAGACAGAAAAAGAAAAAAAAGTAACCCCAAATCTTAAAAATGTTCACATCACTAAAAAGGAAAACAGAGTCTGGCCCTACATTTTAAAATAAACTGTTTCTGGCATTGTTAAGTTCAGTGAGACATACTAAAGATTGTGGATAGGATAATATGATGCAATTATCCACAACAACAAGAAATTAGTTTGGTGGTCCAGTTGTTAATTGTTTCTGTCCTTGACTCATTATGTGCCTGTGCAAAATGCTTTCAGAGGCCTGGGGCAGGTAAAGCAAAGGACATTATAAAAGGGTTATCTAATTTTGCCCTTTGGTTCAAAACATGCCCATGCCTTCAGTCCAATACACCTCTGCCCTGAGCTACTGTCAAAACTGTAGTCCCACTGCAGATGGACTGAAGAGAGTAGGAATAGTATCTTATCTGTTGAGGAATCCAAAATCCCCAAAACCAAAAAGAGAGAAGAGTTTGCATTTTGATGTCAGATGGAAAAAAGGCTGTGGGGAGGTTTGATGCATTGGCTGATGCTACACCCTGGTAGTAGCAGAGCTTAAATTTGTTTGGAGCTGTGCAGTTAGCAAGTCCCGTGCTTCTTCAGTCATTAGATGTGCGTATCCCTGATGCCCGTGTCCCAATTGCCTGTGTCCTACCCATGCTCCTCACAGTGGCCCCTTCACTGCCCGGTTCAGCATGGAGCCCAGCTGTGATGAGAGCACCCTCTAAGACCCTCTCCAGCTCACCATCTTGTCTGGAGGGTCCCTGCTGCTGCCTAAAGTCCTTTTAGGGTTAGCCACTGAGCTGCAGCGAGATCGGTGGCCTGTGTTTGGATTGGTGTCTGATATTCCCGCTCTGGACGTGGCCTAGCAGCTGTTCCTCTGCCCACACGTGCTGCTGCAGGGCTGGAGGGGAGAGCAGCACCGAATTCGCTGCAGATGGAAGATGACCGTGCAGCTTTGATGGATGTCTCTGCGGCTGCCATCCATGCTCCTCACCCACTGACCCTCGCACGGCTGCCTGCAGTAAGTGCTGCCCAGCTCAGGAGCAATAACATCATAGCTCATCGCTCAGCCCCAGGCGCGCTGCCTGCATGAAGCAAATGGCATCAAAGACCTGTGCGTAAATTATGGCGAATTGCAGGCTCAGGGAGGTTCGGTCTGCCCAGGTATGAGTGGCTTGGTGGGCAGGCATCGTGTGCCTGCTGCAAGCAACAGAATGGGGCAGAGCAGGAGCTGCAGGGAACCAGCTCAGTTCTCAGCACCCAGATGAGTAATACAGGGGCAAAAAAAGGAAATTATTCTACTATCTTTTTAAAATTTTGTACAGGGACTTTCATACTCCCAGGTACCTGATGACAGGTTAAAAGGCAAATAATCCCTGCTAAACCACAAGGTCTCTACAAATGTGCAACAGAAACACATGCATATATTGATTTACAGTGTGCAGAGAGATGCAAGTGCTCCATACTATGAGCTGAAATAAATTGTGCCATCACTAACACCATGAACTTTGAATGGTGTTGTATGTCATCCAAAGATGTTTCATATACAACTGTAGAGTAGCCAGTAAGATTTAGGTTCATAAAACAATCTATTTTCAATATCAGCAGCAGGCAGGACAGAGGGTTCAACACGGATAAATGTCATGTAGCTACAAAGCTGCTTATTCAATGTGTATTTTTCTTCTGCTACATGCCCTTTTTTATACCTGCTGCCCTCTTGTGGTGGAGTTTCATTTTTCTGCCTTTAAATGTTCAATTAGGAGTGTTAGATGCGGTGATATTTAAATAGATTTATTTATAAATACAATTATTTTTATTTATTAACAAATTAAAGAAATCTAACATGACATGCATGTTAACTCACTTCAGTTTGACTAAATAAAATTGGACAACTGAACTTCATTTATTTACATGTTTTACAGTATTCTGTTTTAAAAACATGCATCCATGATTTTAATTATGTCTAAGGTATTAATTTCTATCAAATTTAAATATGTATTTAAAGTACAGTATCAGAAATGCTTGTCATAAGCCACTGGTCTTCTCACTCCACTGCTAAAATTGTTTAATGACATTCATGTACATTTCTTCACAAAGAGATAAAATAACCTGAGATTAGATGACAAACAGCATCAGAAATAGTCACTTTTTGACTCCGAGGCAGAAACAAAGCATCATGTCTTCCTGAGGAAAACAGTTCAATTTTCAGAGAAAAGTCAAAAACCAAATTCATTTCTTAAAGCTACATTCTTCCCAAATTCCGGATTTCAGTTACTTCTGTGTTAAGGCATCACTGCACTGATCCAATTTTCCTCATACTTGAATCATGTGGAGGTCCTATGGACTACAGCATTTAAAAGACAGTAACTTCTTTTAGAAAACTGTTCAGAATTGCCTTGCTATTAATGATTTTTTTTTAATAAAAGAAACTAATTTCAAATAATTTTAAAAAATACTAGAGGGTAAATAATTATTGAAATGTCTTTTAAAGGACAAACAGAACTTTAAGAAATCAGTTAAAACCCCACTATCTTTAGACACAGTGTTTTATCCAAAATCAATCTTTTTTCTTTCCACTGGTGGAATATCATATCAGAGACTCCTGAATAATCTCCATTTTTAATCTAATCATGAATGCTGTGGAGGGGTTTTTTAATTATTATTTTTATTAATTTCCTTTATTATGTGTATTTGTGAAAATCATTGAAGAAGTAGGGGAAAAAATTCTGAAAATGGGACAAGATACAGCCCATCCTGGAAAGATGTTTAGTTTCTTTCCTTTATATTCAAGCTTTATTATCTACAGGCACATTGTTTATGGGCAGGGGAAGATCAAATATGCGGTGACACAGTATCTGTGCATATCATGGCCTTGATTGTGGCATATGCCATTTCAGAGTATTCTGGAACATTTTCCTTCTGCCTGCACCTGCACATCCCACCCACACTCAGCTCCTGCAGCCCCTCAACATGTTTCTTGATGGTTTTTTTTCAGATCGTGACACAGGCTATCTTTTCATGGATAAACAGTATTCCTTCTGAGTGGATCACTCCTACATTCATACATTCTCTGAAGTCCAATAAATTTTGTTTTCCTTTCATCGTGGGTCTTCTCTTAATAGATATTAAAAGACATATTTTAAACTAAATCCAAAATGTGTCCAGTAGCTCAAAGACTTAATAAGAACAGTGTAAAGTAAGTGAAGTCCTAAGGATCGATTAGGCCAAACATTGCCTGCTACATAAATTTAAATAAGTCATTCAGGGGTACCTTACATGATTTATATAATTTCAATTCTACTGTTTCTTATTATTAATTGGTTTAGGATATTTCTAGGGTACTTACAAGGTTAATGTCTTAGCAATTTAAAGTTCATGCCACAGCTAGATAACATACTTAATGGCAGCAAAGCTTCAAACAAATTTCTTGCAACATTAGCTGCATTTAAAAGTATAATCTTATGCTGCTTCCTCTTGTTCAGCAACATTTCAGAATAATTGGAGAGAGCATGTATTTACAGTGGAGAAAATAACATACACTATTAACACTGCTTATGATGCTTATCATTATTTAGATGCAAAGTCTGAAAAAATATTGACAAAACTCATGTTCTAAATATATCCTTATTACACAGGAATCATCTGAGCTTGTGGAACCCATCAGCACATGCTTAGATTTTTAAAAATATTTGAAGAAATAGATTCAGGTTTACTCAATGTTCTTAAAGATTATATCCAATTTTTTTAATGGATAATTCACCTAAGGCACTGTCTACTGCATTTACTTGAAAAGAAACCTAGTGAATTCAGTGAGAATTGACTGAAACTGGCTGAGGTTTTTGTCTTTGCTTTTCATTTCCATTGGCAATTTGTTGTTTGGGGGTTTTATTTATTTATTTACTTATTTAAATAGGATCTGAACATTCAGAGCCCCATTTAAGTTCTTTCAAGCCTGGTGCCCGAACATGACAGTTGATAGCTAATTCTCATCACCCACCTTAGGAGAGTTTCACTGTTAACATTGAGAACGTTGGTGCATTCTGCATCCACTCTATAGAAAATCTTAATCAAAAGATTACTCTTTAAAGGCAGCCAATGTTGCAGGAAATCTCATTGGAGCTCTGCTCTCCTTAAGTACATTATCTAGCTGGAGTACAAACTTAAAAGGTTAAGATGTTAACCTTGGCTTTGCTCTGCAGAGACTATTCTACAAATACTGATAGTGTAATACTGAGTTTTCTTAAAACAAGGAGGGGATGAAGCAAGCAACTTTTGGACTTAGAAGAAGTAGCAGAAGCACTTAGAAAAGTTTCTTTTCTAAAAAACCAGCATGTCTTAAATTCAGTCCTTTGAATAATCCTGCCACATTTGTACCATGGTGGTTTGGGAACCACATAAAGTGCTTATAACTATCCCACAGAGGTGTACATTGAGTATGTGCCTAATTATTTACTTCTGAGTTTAGTGGTGGCCAAACATGTCTCAAGTGTTGCCCTGAATCATAGCCTAAGTGCATAACTTCAGCAATCTACTTTTGCCCAGTCATTATATGCAGATTCTAAAGACTTAACACATGTAACTAGTACATAATGAGTATCATTAAAACTTCTAAAGAGGGGCTCTCTGTGTATAACACATTCAGGATTGACTGCTGGGTTTGGTGTTTTGTGTCTAGGGCTTTCAGTCTATTTCCAGTGAAAATATGTAATTCCAGGCCACACTTCCAATGCATCACAGTCATTTTCTGCACTTTAGTTGTTTTTCTCTCCATTTTTCCCACGAAATAAAACATCATTACAGCCGGTTTAAAGTGCACTTTAGTGCCTGCAATCTTCCCATGCTATTCTTTAATATTTCATCATTAAATAGCAAAATAACCTGATATGATCCTAATTTAGTGCCAATTACACTGCATTGATCAAAGTGACCTTTTCATACTGGAGCACAAAAATCAATCCCGCTGCACAACAAATGTCAGGGGGATGAGAACAACATATAATCTGTGACAATCAAAACATTACTTACAAATGAAATCACCAATGACCTGCATGCCAAGGCAATTTCTGCATAATGTGCACTGGTTTTATTTGCAGCTTTTGTTGGGATTTTTTTGTCTTGTTTTGTTCCCCACTGTCTGCTGCCAGACATAGTTGAGCTGTTTCACAGTTTCACTGACATCACTGAAAATGGTTGAAGCTCTATGACTGATACCAAAATAATCACATAAAGTGACTATAACCTATAAAGCATCTTTAATGTTCAGTAAAGTGTGATTTTCTGTGGACCCAAAAGTGAGACTGCCTCCCAATAATGCTCCTGTGATTAACTTGGTGATATTTCAAAATGTAGCCGAATTGACTAGGTCAGCCATAGGCAGGGGAGTCACAAACACCTACCCAGAGTAGTTCTGCCTTCAGTCAGTGATCCACAAGCTAGAGTCTGACGAAGATATTAGATTGGCAAAGTCAATGACAAAAGTGACATTAATGCAGTGACATTAATGCTGTTTGTACTTTACCCATTATGCCTATGTCAGTTTTAGGGTCCAAATGGGGAGGCATTTGGCTGCACAGGCAATATTGTCTACCAGCTGCAGTTAACAGCCACTTGAGCTATCGATATCTGTAATTCAAAAGAGAAAATTGATTTTCGGTCAATTTTCAGGGTTGTTTTTTTAATCATATAATAGAAGTATCTAAACTTTGAGTTACTTTGAGTTTTGTTCATAATAAATCAGGGATGAACCCTCCATTGAAAAAATCCTTACCCACACCCAGGATAATTTAAAATGATTTGCGAATCTGGAAGTCATGAACCAAGGCTAGAAAACAGTCTAGTTAAAACCATGTTGTTAAAATCTGCACTTTTCTACTATTCCACTGTTGTGAGCATGTCACAACAGAAGAAGATCTGAAGCTGTGTTTAAACTGTGTCCTCTTCAAACATGGAGACTGTTGACATTTTGGGGACTTCAAACATGTGGACTTCCAGCATGTAAACTGCTGAGGACTTCTTCAAGCATTCAGTTCTACAGAAACAGCTGGGACTCTGCAAGATTAAAATCCATGTCCTCCAGTACCCAAGTAAGACTTGCAGGATTTGGGAGCTGAGATCTGCCAGTGGCAGCTTGTCAGCTCTTGGCTGAGGAACTTAATCTCTTTGTGTATTGGTTGTTTTCCTGAAACTAGATGTGGTATTTATACTTCACTCTTTACTTTTTTTTTTTCCTTATTAGATCTAAGCTGGATGCTCCTAGATGTTAAGTTAATGAGCAGAGCCTGTTCTTGAAATAACTATGTCATGGCCTTGTTCAAGATAAGGAGTGGGATCTTGAAACACATTCAGTCAAATTCTTTGAAAATGTTTCACCTTATTTTACAAACATGCTTGGTAAAGGATTATGTCCCAAGAACTGAGGTAATTCTCAAGGGCTGGGGTTTTTGTTTGTTTGTTTGTTTTGTTTTGTTCTGTAGTCTGTTCTCGAGAGAGAAAGTGTTCTAATTGAAATAATTTATCCATAAAAAAAATCTCAGAGGCCTGGATATTTTCCCTGCTCATGCACACTAATCTGCTAATCAACCAAGAATGAGAGAGCATGGGAAAACCTAACTCTTAATATCAGTCTCAAAAGTGCTTGTTCTTCCAGATGCTTTAACTTCAGATCCAAAATAGACCAAAAAAAAAAATTAGGAAGAGAGATTGTCAGGGTTTTATCATCCCTATTACTGTTCTGGGGGTCACAAAACATTTCCTTTTATAGCACTTCACTGATCATGAGACTGTACTATCTCAGACAGGAATATCTTAAAAAGGGAAGCTAGCTATGCCTTCTACCTCAGAGATGAATGAATGAAACCTTTGGTGCAGCACTTGAGATCCTTAAGGGCCTCTACATCAAGGTTAAAGAGCCCTTTTGGGTCCTAAAGGAAAAACTATAATTTGGAGGGTTCATATAAATTTGCAATTTTTTTCCTTGTTTTCAATAGTATTTGCTAGAAATACAGTATGTGTTCTACTCACCAAGCTGATTAAACCTCAGTTCTTTCTCGTGGCCATATAACAAGAATATCTCTCTTCCTAGAAAGTCCATTAGCAAACATGATTTATGACTGACATTTCCACAACTCTGTATGTAGCTCTGGTAAGAACTAAATAATATTCAAGACCTGGTTATGAACCAAATCCAATTCATTTCACGCTGATGCAGAATTAGTTTCAGACTAATGTAAAGGAACAGTATGGTCAGACTGTTAAGGTGACTCCTTTATTTTTAACATGTTCTTCAGTGCAATTTGCAGCTTAACAGCCTCACTATAAATGATGTGATTAAGTTTTCTACATTTCTGTATATTTGATGTATTTATTCAAATACAGCTGTCGTTTTGTTTACTGTTTCAAATGTTTAGAACTGAATCAATTGTTTGGAGCAATCACAATTTCCAAAGAGAATTTTTTTTTCAGTGTTAAGCAGTAATGCAAACATGAGTTACCAAAATAAGGATGAATATACAGATCTGGACAAAGCAATTTTTTCCACCATAATAGGAAAATTGTAACATTTATTCACTGTTAAAAATCAGTTGAACAGATCCATTAATTCATCATTTCTGACAGACATAGACGATGCAATAGTTTACATCACCACATTCAAAATACCAGTTCAAAATAGCTGCCCCAACTCAACTTCTAGCATGTCCAGCTCATTCTTTAAAAGCAATGTTGCTACTTTCTTTCAGTACATTACCTTGAGGCATGAGTGCAAATGGGAGACAACTGGTCTGCTGTAATGCAAATACGTGTTTTGGCTGGTTCCAGCACTTTAATAATTTTTGATTTCTTACATTTGTTTTGACTTTCTTACATTAAAGAACTATAAATAGGAGTATACTTCATAATGGATCACATAGGGCTCAGTACAAAATGCATGGTTGTTATTGAATAAAATAATAAGTCCTAATTTATGGCCTAAAACACAGACAGTAGGTATCTCAGGTACAAAGACACTTTCATTCCACAGTGGAATATAAGGAAAAGTGCCAAAAGGAGCAGAAAAAGTTTAGGATTGATCTTCAATAATCAGGCTCTTGAACTTGTTGTGCTATACATGCAACATGATTACTCATCACGAAAATGTAGGGGAAGCTGAATTTAGACAACAGTTCAGGGCTAACTCTGAAGTCAGAGCTAAAAATAAAAAATGCATCAAATAATAATCCTTTAAATAACAAGAAGCCAATGAATAAATTTTAATTTATATTTTTATCTATTAAATGAATGTATATGACTCTTACATTTTAATACATTATGTAACCTCCTTAAACATTCAACAGCTTGGAAATATTTAAGCCATAGAGTCATAGACTGCCAAGGCTGCATTCCACTTTCTTGGGCATGACATTACCACTGTGCTGGGTAATGCTATCTCTAAAGCTTTTATGTTTTAGCATAAGAGGTACTTAGAATTATTAAGTTTCTATTGATTCTGAATGCCACAATTTCTATGAACATCTGATTTCTTTCTTATCTGTATTCTGTTAGATCTATATGTCCAAATTGCATTCAGAAATGTAATCCTCAGACACTAGAGAAAACTAATCATTTGTCTACTCTGGTTATAAATCATACCTTATTAGACAAAATCAAATTTTCTGAGATCCCAGAACAGAAAATTATGAACTTAATTCTTTACAAATTGCACAGGAGATAATATCCGATAATCCATTAAGCACATCTTAATCAATGTCTATCACTGTAATGTAAAGCACACTGATAAGGATATGCATATTGCTGATTAAGAGTATCACTATAGTGGCAATCTATACAAGTTTCAAAGAACTTGAAATTAATAGATTGCTAATGTATCAAACAACTCATTTGATTCAAGCTGAACAATGAGGTATTTTGCATGCATAAGAATCTGAGTCAAAGTGGGTTAACACCTTCAAACTTTAAAATACAATAAAGTAGTGTCTCACATGTAATGAGAGAAACTAGCTTCACATGAGAAAGTGTGTAGAAGTTTACTGTTGACATGACCCAGTCCAAATTTTGCGTGCTTAAGTGGAAAGATTCTTACCAACTTCACTGGGCTTTATGGAAGACCTTTGCAGTCTGGTATTACATCTTTCCTTAAAAAAAAAAAAAAACAAAAAAAACAAAAAACCAACCAAAAACCAAAACAAAAAAACCCCCACACAAATAGCATTTTAAAAATAAAGGATAGCTTTCACAGGAAATTAATAGGACCTGCCACACTTATACTTTGCTTTAAGCTTGTCTTGGAATGAGTTTTCTGCCTGTGTATTTATGCACTAGAAAATCCTAACTGACCTGGAGCAGATTAAGTGATTATAGTGTGTGATTCAACAAATTCCAGAAACACGTTTCAAGTTCCTGAGTCACTCACATGCTGTTCAACTATTTATGCACTGTGAAAAATGACTGTATGACAAGCATGCAGAAAAAAACTATTCTTATCAGGACAGTAAGTAGTTATGTGCGGCTTCTGCTAAACTGACCTCCCAAACTCCTACCCCAGCATATGTTCTAAATAGTTCCTTAAGTTCCTCCAAATAAGTAAGGAAGGGAAGTAAGTCTTTCCATACTATCTATGTAGACTTTTTTTAAAGATTGAAAATAATTATTCCTTTTATGAGATGTCACTTGTATCAGTAAATTAGTGTCCCAGAGCACAGGTAACCACACTTCCTTGGTAAATGTAAAGGAAATGCTCATTACATGAAATAATTTCCTCTTTGCAAGACAAAAGGATGGTACTTGAAACCTCTTCTTTACTGTCATACAAAGCCTTCTTCCAGTCTGAACAGAGCAAACAATTCTCGGAGTTCCATTTGTTTAAGAAAATAGGTCTAAATTGATTAAACTAATCATTTTATTCTAACTGCTCTTTTTAAAGACAACTGCTGATTGCATGCCCCTTTTGTAGCTGTAGCTGAGCCTGAGATGGTACAAAATAACCATCTTGCCAGTTGTCACAACTATTTGCTCATTCTTTAATTAAACATAATATATAAAACCGTATAATTTACATCTAATTGGGAAACATCTTCTTCAGTCAGAAGACAGCATAGTCTGATGGCATAAGTAGAAGCTCGGGTGTCAACAAGTTTGAGCTACTGTCCAACTGGAGAATCACAGGTGGCCTGGCAAAGATTCCTTAATCTTCATGTTTAAAAACCCCATGTATTTACAGAGGATGATTTCAGTTAACCATTGATTTCATGAATATATTGTGAGAGTTGGTTAATGTCTGCATACTGCAGACCTTAAAATAAAAATTTAGCATGGCTTGCAGGAGCAGCAGACTGAGAAAACAGCAAGACTGCGGTTAAATAAAGCAAAAGGAGGACTGTAAGTGCAGGCTTGTCTTAAAGAAACCACCAAACAAAACAAGCCTCTGTGTTTCTAAGTCATGTTGTGGCTTGCAACAGAGTTTAATGTTGTTGAGGAGCTGAATTGTAAACGTAATGATCAAAGCACATGAAATAATGGGAGTGGGTTTATCCAAAGAGAGATCTGGAGTTAGTCAAACATCACGACTGTGCTTGGTGGAAGAGAGACATGGAATTGAAGAAGTCCTCTCCACATTGGCTGAGCACAAACAAAGGAAAGCAGCTTTGCAGAGAAGGACCTGGAGCTCCTGGTGAACAGCAAGCTGTCCACGAGCCAGCAGTGTGCCCTGGTGGCCAAGAAGGCCAATGGTATCCTGAAGTGCATTAGGAAGAGCATTGCCGGCAGGTTGAGGGAGGTGATCCTGCCCCTCAACTCAGCCCTGGTGAGGCCACACCTGGAGTGCTCTGTCCAGTTCTGGGCTTCTCAGGACATGAGAGACATGGAGCTCCTGGAGGAGGTCCAGTGGAGGGCAACAAAGTTGATCAAGGGACAGGAGCATCTCTTTTACAAGGAAGGGCTGAGGGAGTTGGGCCTGTTCAGCCTTGAGAAGAGGTGACTGAGAGGTGACCTCATCAATGTCTATCAGAAACTGAAGGGAGGGTGCCAAGAGGATATCTCCAGGCTCTTCTGAGAGGTGTCAAGCAATAGGACAAGAAGCCACAGGCAGAAACTGATGCACAGGAAGTTCCACCTGCATATGAGGAAGAACTTTTTTATTGTAAACTGGCCCATGTGTTATTTAGTTCAGTACCAAAAGCAGCTATTTTACCAAGGGAAGCAGCTTTTGCATTTTGCAGCAGAAATCAGATGCTAACAAAACATCATTTAATGTAACAGGCCGATTTTTTTTTTAGATATTCAGTGTGCTTTCAAAACTTTATATAATCTTGAAATCTCACACTGCTCTTAAAAGGGTCTCTTTTTTCCTCAAAAAGACTCAAAAGGAGGAAACTTTAGAAGCAGAGGAACAATCTATTATTATTCATGATCTGGTATACCTATTAGCAGCAGTTCACTTAACAGAACAGGCCAGCATCCATGCTGCAGTCTAAATTAATCTCTGGCTTTTCTGATTGAGAGCTCTTTTTGTCAAACAAAGGAAAAAGCATTAAGGAAAAATATGCCCAAAGGTCCTTTTATTGCATACAAAAATTAACCAGGACCCTTTTCCCATGCATGGGAATACATATGCTGTTAAATTTAAGACAATGAAAATGACTGCTTGTGTTCTGACAGGAAAGTGGCACCTGTATTTTGGGGATAATGTCTTTCTCATCATTAGACTAAAGTGTTATCAGCCATGACATTTTTAGATTTTTCTCTTTTTTGGCACAATATGCCTCATGGTTTTTACATGCTTTACGTTTTGGTCTCCGGACGTGCTCTTTCCTAGGTAATGCTCTGCAGCCAAAGACAATTTGTCAAAATCTGGTAAATTTACAGAGCAAACCTCTTATGCACAAGTGTTTTATGAGCTACACCATTCACTGATATCCACAGGGAATTCAGAAGTGCCATAGAAACAGAATCTTCTCCATACACCATGACCTGCCTACTCTGAAAATTAAACATTACATAAAGCCCAGTATAAAATTAGACAATTAGCAGACCTTTACACGCTGCAGCTTGACCCTGTACTATCCTCCATGCCATAGCTTGAATCAATACCATTACTAACTTTACCGTGTGTGCCCATATTACACACATCTGCACCTCAATTCACTAGAAGATGCCAAAGTTCTGACTCCTAAAAGTTGCAGGTTGCCAAACCAGCACACCAGTCTCCTTCGAACAGGTCACCAGGCCTTAGACCCCTGTGCAAGCAGGAGCTCGACCTTTTGCTGGGCACAAGTTTTCCTCTTTGGCTATGAGTAAGAGACAGTCACTCTTCACAAAATTTACAAGTTAAAGTCCCTTCCTATTTACAAGATTTCTAAATTAAAATATTTGGGAAAACAGTCAAGCATTATTAAATTCTTGCTTTAAAAAAAAATCACTGATTATTTGTTTTAATGGCAGTACAAATTTTATAGGATAGTGACTTTTCATTGATGGGAAAAACAGAAATTTTTTCCTGATATTTCATACATATCTTTTTAGATTTGGCTATGGATTTACTGATTAAATCGATCCATCATATGTTTTAAGCAACATATCCATTTTGAAACCTCTTGATTCAAAAGAGATTCACAAGTTTTGAATGGAAATTCTGGTGAAAATACACCTCTATCAACACAGAACAATCAACAGACCAGCAGAAAAATCCCTTGGGTTTCATCTGGAAAACCTGGCTTCAAGTCAGGCTTTGCAGAAGTCAGACAAGAAACCTGAATTTTATGCATGTGTCCAAACCCCCATCTCCAATGAATGAGCAAGTTTCTCTCTCTCTTCTGGAAATGCTTGACCCCAGGAAATTTTGAAATGCAGAAAAAACTAATGTTTCTCAAGCATTTATAATTTCCTTGTAAAAACAATACATGAAACCTCCAGAACAGTGAAACATCAGAACTGTTAAGTTTCTGATATATTGAAGTTAATAGATCAACTAATATCTTCCTCAAAACAGTATGAAATTCATTGTGAAGTTTTCATTCTTTCTGGTTTGTTCCTAGAAATAAATATAGAATTAATAACTACTATGATGATGGAGAATAGAAAACTTAAATGCAGTGTTACAGAGCATATGTAAGAAAGTGACAATTTTGCATTAATCTTTACATTTTGGAGCATAGAAACAATTGTGAAAATCTATATTACAGTGCTATGGTCTCCAAAATATTCCATAAAATTGGGCTGGAGGTCTTAGTATTGCAAATATCTACACTTTTTTAAATTGAAATATTTCGTGTAAATAAATGAATAAAAAAATCTTCATCTTCTCAATCATGCAAATTAAATTTCAGCCTGATTAGTGAAAAATAAGAGTGGAAAGCAGAAAGAAATGTTATTCAAACCTTACAGTGAGTCAGCTGTAACTGAATTAGTTGAATACATTTTTATGACTATACTCTATGTAAATCATGTCATCATCATCAGTCTCTGGCTCCAGGTGAGTCAGCAGAATGATGCCTGTTAATGCCAACTGATTACATGAATTCTCCAATCTATTAAAATTAGAGTACTGAATTCTTAAAAATCAGCTCTTGAATGTGGGCCATACCCAGGACATGGCTTAAATAGAAGCATAGCATAGTCTGGAAGACAAACCTGCCTTAATGCAAAAATATCCCTTCAGCCTATCTGTTGTAATTAAGTGCTGGTGGTCACACATTTACCTTAGACAGAAATGTCCAAGATTTAGCACAGCACTAAGCCTGAATGTAGTAACCTGCGCTGAGTACCGAGGGAAGATATATTGAGAATGAAGCACAGCAGAGAGAGAAATCTTGAATTGCTTCTCACTGCCTTCAGAACCTGTAGGGAAAGCCAGGATTCCCGCACTGAGGCAGCCCTTGCTGGAGGGGTGTGTGCTGGGCCCTGTCCCTGCCCATCCTCCCCTGGCTGGCGCACCTGCCGGCTGTGCTGGCCAGGTCCAGCTGACGTGCCTGCTGCCTGCAGGGTAGCCGGGATCAGGGGAATTAGTTCTGCTTGCCTTGGGAGGCCAGCCCAGCCGCCACGGTTTCTATTCAAACTCCCCTCCACCACTCAAGCTCAACTGGAACCATTTAGTACCCGCATTGTTCTGTGGTTTTTATTTGTTTCCTTCCACTCAAGCACATGTTAGAAAAGGCGACCCCCCAGCAATCTTTTTTTTTCCCCCTTTTCACATGACTAAGCGATTATCTTCTTCCTAATCAAAGAGACAGATGAAAAGAGTTTATTAATAAAAGTTCCCCTTCAGGAAGATTGGAAATGAATGATTAGTAAAATACACCCAATTTTACTTATAGACCCCCCTCATAGAGAGGCATCTGTGAAGGGTAGGGATGCCAGAATAGTGGTGGGGATTCAGGCATCTGGAAGCTGTTTGCGATATGGATTAGAAGTCAGGCCGCACATAGATACTGCCTCCAGTCACAAAAGCTTGCTCTGTGGAGGGGAAAAAAATATGCTGCTTGTTTACAGTGCTACTTTTTCCCTTTGCTTGTTATCTGTTTTATTTCTTCCCTCATTCCTCTGTCCCCACACCATTCATGTGCAATTATGTCTGCACCGATACGTCAGCTGGTGGGGCCTGTTAGCCATACCCACCACACCAGCATCTAGGGGAAGGGGAGAAGGAGACAGGAGCTGGGCAAACAACACGGCATTGTGCTTGGGGCAGGGGCATTATCTGCTCCCTGTTGCCAGGGACCACTGATCAAAACGGGAAAAACAACTCCTGCACTGGGGAGAGCAGACCGAAGACAGTCGTGTCTTCAGCTTGCCGTATGTCCACAGCATATTTAAAACAGTGGTAAACCACAGACATAAAAACTCCAAGGGGGCTTTAATAAAGAAAACAGCCAAATATTTAAGCAAATTTGGAAAGAGAGGCATTTTCCAGACAGATCTAGTTTTATCAGCATGAGTCTGAGACTGTTGCACTATTTACAGGCATTAAAGTAGACCATCATAAAAAATCGTATGAAACCTGAGAACCATTCTAGTGAATGATTCTATTGTACTTGTCTTATGAAATAACTATTAAATACACTCAAAGATGTTACTTTTAAATCTTTATAACAACAGGCTTTTCTGATGCTTTCTACTCATTAAGTTAGAATCTTAATCTCAAAATCAAATAAGTTAAGAAGTATAAGATAAGGCTGCTTAAATTCTGCATGTATACTTTAGAACTTTATTAAGACAGTATCCCACCTGAGTGCAAGCAGCCATGGGATCAGGTTTTTATGCCTTCTATTCATCCAGTTTTCCTTCACTCAGAAGAAACAAAATCCAAGCCCTAAAATACTTCGAAAATGTCTAAAAAATTTTTTAAAAATGAAATTATTATTGAAAACTTGGTGGCTTTCAAATCCAGATTCTCATGCTGTGTTTCAAAGAAGATAAAATTTTCTCCCCACTCACACCTTATTTGGAAGAAATTGCATTCTGAAGGAAGGGCATTTTTTAACTCATTTTTTAAACAGAAATAAAATTAAGCATTAAGCTCCATCTCAAATTCAACTTTTTTCTAGGAATTTCTCTGAAAAAAATGCATTTAAGAGTTGAAGGAAAATACATCTGAATAAAACAGATTTTTGTGCAAGCATCTTTCTGAATTTGTCGCATTTTTGATTATTTGAGAAAGCAAAAAGAAAAATTAATTGGAAGGCAGCACTACAAAATAATTCAAACATCTCCACATAATTAGAAATACAGCAGCATCATGGTAGGGCTGTGCTATTGCAAATGCACTAAATAAAGCAGGCCATTGTGGTAAATCCAAAATTATTAGATTTAAACTCATGACAACAGATATTCATTTTAGACCTTCTGGATTGTATTAGATATATATTTTAAGCCTCTTAAACGCTTATACATTAGAGGTATATGGAATCTCTTCTTTTAGAGAAAAGACTGCAGAAAAAAAACATACCTTGTAAACAACATCCTTAATGTCATTTATGTATGTCATTTTACAGAAAAAAAAAAATTAAATTATAGGCATTTATTTCCACAGAGCAAAACTACGAACAAGGCTGGTGTTGTACAGGTTTCCTTAGGATAGGTTTAAGATGATCCCATGACATACAAATAGAGGGGATTTCACTGGTCACTCTTCATTAGTGCCAGAAAAGTTTTAAATAACACCCCACTATCACACATTCCATATCTGTTAATACTTAGAGAATTCTTTATATAATATTAGTAGGCTTGTTTATACCAGATTTCCATGACAATAGCAATCTACTTCTGTAAGTCTTCTTGAAACAGAAAATCACAACATATTTAAAATGTTTAAAAATATAAAATATTTTTCTACCCACATAAATCATCTATAATAGACTCAATACATTTTGCAGATATCATGTACAGCATTTCTTAAAACAAAGTAGATACTCTCTTCCTTTCTCTTCTTGCAAGTGATGTAAAGTCAACAGGGATAAAGATGTAGTGCCCAACTAGAGCCAGACTTTCAAATTGCTACCACTATGGAAAGCTTCGTAGTTAAAGGGAAAAAGAAAACATTGTCTTAGTAGGTCATCCTTGTTCAGGTTCTTATGAAGAAGTCCTAGGGGAAAGGAGAAAAACCTGGGGTTTGTGGTGCTGCTTTTTGGTGGTGTTAACATTAAAATATGTCTCTGTTTCAGACAGAGCACAGGTCAAATAATGACAGGTCTGCAAAACATAAGATATCTAACAATATTCATAATTGTTCGGGCATCTCTGACAATCTCACCTTCATTATGCTTTTTCTGCACCCAATGCCTACACCAAGGGGATTCCCATGGACACCATTTATAGAAGAGCAATTTATTCCTAAGAAAACAGTAATTTTTTTCTGAAGAATGGTATCTACAAAAGAAAAAAATGCAATGGTTGAAACTATCAAAGATAACATTTATTTTCACATCAAAAATAGGTTTAGGTTTTGTCTTTGTTGGCTTTTTACAGATAATGTAGGTATAAGACAAGGGAATTTTTTTCATGGAACAACCATTGTACAGTTCTTGTGTTTGTTAAGCTATGTTGCCTTACCTTTTCAGAACTGTACCAATAAAATAATTTTTAGAAGTGATTTATATTAGCTGGAAACATTTATTACACTTTGGAGCCATCTGGCTAAGGCATTTACAGAAAATAGAATATAATATCCCAATTTTATTCTTTCTTTAAATAGAAGTTCTAAAGTCAGTATGTCTCATGGCTTGATGTGGAAAAAAAGTATTTTTGCACATTTTCTGTTCTCTTTAATTCTTTGTTGCCTGGTTTAGACATATTACATAACTTTGGTCACATGCAGCTGCAGGCTTGTGTTAAGAGATTCAGACTTAAATGCATGATTGCCATATAACCATATGAAATACATTCATATATTTTTGACATGATCCCAAACAGTTGATTTTGTGTATTTATGTAGTAGATGGAGTATTTGTTTGCATTTTCCTTTCCATTAAACAAAGGCTCTATGACTTTGTCAAACTGCTGTTAAAGGATAACATGCAAATATGACCTAAAATTACACATGCAAATGGCCATATGCAATTATGACCTTCTAGAAAAAAACATGGAATAAATGTGCCTCATTAAATACATACATTTTATAGCAAAAAAAATTCATAAAATATGTACAGGCCCTGCTTCTTTAGTTATTACCATAATGTCATTCCTATTTCCACATAACTAAAAAAATGGTTTTGCTTTCCTTGTTAGATAGACATGTTCTATGTCTGATGACTTTTTTAATCAAAGTCTCAATCAAAACCATGTGGACTGCATGTGAGTGGTGTAAGTACAGTTGAAACAGCTGATCAGGCAATGATACAGCCTGCTCCCCCTTACAGAAAAATATTTAAACTAAAGAAATCACTAACCTCAATGATTACCAACAGTTAAAAAAAAAATGAAAAAGAAAGAGAGAAAGAAGAGGGAAGAGGAAGAAAAAGCAAGCAAGCAAACAAGCAAGCAAGCAGGAATTGAAAGAATGAAGCAAACGAATCAACCCAGGAATGAAAAAGTTTCTGAAATTAAGTTTAACATGCAGACACACTGAAGTGTTTATACGTGTGCATGTAAGTGTATGATGCCTGTATATGCCTACTTGTATCTATGTACGATATGTACAAATTCTATTTTTTCTGTCTTATTTCTGTCTCCAGTTTTGTCTGGAGCCTTGCAGTTTCTATACAAGGGGAGTATGAGTCAAGATCTTTAAAGAGGTACATATTTTACTCTTGTGGGGTTGGCCTGCAATCTCCATTCTGATCCTCCCTTCTATAAAAATCCCTTCATGATGATCTGTTTGTCCTCTTCCACATGTGGATAAGTCTGACTCTTCCAAAGGAGAAGAGGAACAGCATAGGTATACCCTGTGGTAAATAACATCTTTTTCAGCTGTGAGAGCCAAACAATTGGCCTCATTTCTCTTGAAATACCTAAAAAAAGATGAAACATGGACTACTTGTTTAATGTGCCCATGTCCAGATTTAAGAAATAAAAATAAAATCCATGTTATTTCCTTTAAAATCTCATTAAAAAAAAAAAAATTACTGTCATTATGTAACGTAACACTTCTCTGTTTTCAAATACAGTGATTAAGGAGAGAAACCCATAGCACTTTGTCCTCCCTTTCTCCCATGGTCATGAGCACAGAATTCTTTTTACATTTTACCTGCTTGTGTTGCCTTCATATTATCCAGCATACTCTAAGTGTTTTACCATTTAAAGTGAAATTAAAGCAATAAAATCTCATTTTTGTTACTTTTCCCTCTATATTCCCCCACACTGTTATTTATCAAAAACTCTTGAATTATCTAGAGTTACATTAATCTTTCAAGTAAGAAAAAATAAATTAAAGATATTTCTCTAGGGGAAGAGCAGATTGTTCTCCACTCCTTCAGTAGTGCAAACATAAGACTATTATGGTGTCTGTGTTCAGCTATCTGTATTTGTCTACATATATAATTTTGAACACTTTTTAATTGTTACTTTAACTCTGCATTTCTTGGATAGAATGCTGACTTTGGATAGACTATAACCATTTCACAGCCTCTAGCATTTTCCCTATATTATTATATGTACTCTTAATCTAACTTGAAGACAAAAATCATCAAACAACAATGTGGTTTAGTTTGTGATATTTCTCCTAAACAAAAAGTGCCAGATGAAAAGCCCAGTGAAAAGTTTCAAGAAAAAGGCAGATTACAGGGCTAAAACAAATGCTTAAGCAACTTCAGCTCAACCCAGTGGGCATCTTTCCATCATCGTCCATGTGAATGCCTAGTGAGAATCTCTCTTTTCTGGTGAAGAAACAAGATCAGGTATTGATAACATGTACTAATTTTCATCCAACATCCAGAGTTTATTCTCTGCTGTTCTGCCATCTGTGATAATATATTCTTCCAAAATAAAAACATAGCAGGATATTTGAAGTTTTTAACCACTTCTCAAATGCAAGAGGTACAATGACCAGATCCAAATCATCTACTTCCTGTCACTCAAGTACTCTACTGTAAAAGTGACATTTTGATTCTGCCAAATTAAAAAAAAAATGCAAAAAAGCTTATAATTTGCAAAGATAGCTAATTGATAAATTAAGTGTCACTGATTAGTAGTGGTGCTGGCAGGGTGACATTCCATTATCCCACCAGACACCTTGCAATCATGCGCCGGGAGTCACAGAGGGACAGGATCCACAGCAGCTCACCCCCCTCCTCCCCTGCCCTAACTCCAGACATCCCTTTCTCTGACCCCTTTGCCAGCCCCACATCTGCTTTGGTCCCAGTGCACAGGGTGGAGGGGCTGGCTGTTGTGATGGCGCGGTGTCGCCTGGGCTGGGTGACAGCCCATTCTCCACAGACAGCGCTGTCAGAGAATCACAGACTTCCACATGTACAAGCGAAATTAACTTCTGTTAGTCTGACATTTTCCACAATCAATACTCACAGGGTCCTTGTCTCTGGGATCAAAATTCATAAATCAAAAGCAGAAAGCATGAAATAAGGTATTTGATAAATCCATTAACTGAAGTAGAAGTGTACTTCTGTCACACTGTTTAAAGACTACAGTACTGCTGGCTAAAGGGGGAGAAATCTAACAAACACATTAAGTGAAGTGCTGGCTTGTGTTTGTTTGAATATATGGCTCAATCTCACTCGCTGAAGGACATTATGCCTGGGCAGCAGACAAGTCGGTTTCCCTGGACTCCACACTGCACAGGCTGCCTTCAGAAAGCAGAAAACCACCAACTCCCCATTTGTGATGGACAATCCTCTCCTCCCACTCCAGAACAATCCAAGTTAAAGACAAATCTGCAGTGTGAAAGATAACACCATTGCAAACCACTTTGAACTCACTAAATCTGCATGAGCTCAATGTGTGGGTCATTGTTTTTAAGGGTTAGAATGAAGTCCAAGATACAGATAAGCACCAAGAAAGCTTTTGTCACACCTTTCAGGCCAAACATCCAAGTGACTCCTAAAGCCTGAAGCACTACCAGTTAGTACTGTTGGGCACTCAGGAATTATTTTTGAATACAGGGCCAAATCCACACCTTGTGTCATCTGATGTGGGTCCCTTCAAGAGACAGTAGTTCTCCAGAAGCTGAAAATGCATCCCACGGTTTGCATACTCCTAAAATTTACGATAGGAAGATATATCTGTATTTTTCAGCTATGATTCATGATACAGAATTAGTGGCAGAGGTTTACATTTGAACATGAATAAAATTATTTTAACAGATACTTTTTAAAGAATACCATAACTGGGTTTGCTGTGGTTGAAAACTGCAATGTCTGCTTGATACAGAAACTGCCTAATGGTCAAACCTTGTATCTATTATGTAATATAAAGGGTAGAAGCTGACAAATTACTTTTATTAGATCATTTCTTTATATCACTTCAAATGCCATGACAATACACTTTCCTTCTTTCATGGAGTAAAAGAAAGACAAAACAGGTGTTTTTCTGTATGACAAAATCTTCTTCAACAAGAATTGTTTCTAAGTATCAATGAAATTCCTATTTCATAGTTTCTGAAGTCAGTAGAACAGTATTTTCAGCACATCTCATTCTATATTTGGCCACTACCTCTCAATGAGTAGTTTGATTTTGCTTTTCTCTAATTGCAAGCTATCCAATAATTAGGGCAGGTTTTTTTCTATACAGATCTTTTGTCTTCTAAGTCTGTCAATAGTTGTGATTTTCTAAGAGTCTGAATGTACTCTAATAGACCTATGAGAATGACTTTTTTGCTGTCATCTACATTCAATAAAGTTTTTCCCCTATCACTTAAAGAATTCTATTACTTTCTTTTCTGCTCTGAATAATGCAGCTCCTCTTGAGAAAACTCATGTTAACAGAATAGAAGTCCGAATTTACTTTTAGATAATAAAATTATTGGGCATGTCTGGCTTATCTGACTATTTATACTTATAGCAACACCCTTATTATAGAATCATTCTAAAACTAAAAAGTTCTCAATATATTGGCCTCTGATATTTACTACTCTACAAAACATCTACACCTGGGTTTTTTCATTCAGGGAGTCTTAGCTGAAAGTCTTTTAGGAGCAAAATTTTTTGGGTTTTGGTTACAAGCCACATTTGACCTTATTTATCTTTTTTTTCTTCATGAACCCTTGGAATCCTGACTCTCTGTCTTCCCATGGTGGGAGCTGAGAAGGCACAGCAGCTACTGATCCATTGTGGCTTCCCAAGCAATAAGATCCCCACTCCTTCACACCGTCAATCTGATTCTCAGTCTGCTTGGCTGACAAGTGACTGGCAGGGTGGGCATCCTGGGAAGCTGAAGAGACAGACAGTCTATCCACTGATGGAAAACTAGCCAGGCAAATGCCATTTTTATCTTACCCAAAACTGTTCTGTCAGAAATGTGTGGCTTTTCTTTTCTGCATGAAGGAAATTTGTTTTCCATTCAGCTCTTTTTGGTGGTTGTTACCAAAGAAGGAGCCCAGTGTTACTGAGAGAGCTTTCACTTAAACCTAAAATTCAGAAAGTTCACTCACAGCAGAATACCAAGCAGATTACCTTGCTTTGGACAGTCAGTATAGATGGGAACTTATCTTGAAGTTTTCAGATCTCAATCCCGGACCATTAATTGTTCCACACCCCTCCAGAAGGGCAAGGACCTAATTAAAATAAGATAGAAAGGAGAAACCATTTCTATCTTCTTCTTTTTCTGCTCTCCCTGCCACAAAGTTGACTTCTCAGTTTCCCGGTCAAAACAATCTGAGAAAAAATCCTTCCATTTGCTTATATACCCCATTGACATACAAGACACTTAAGTCTAGGGAGCATGATGCATTGGGGCATAGTTGATTCTCATAATATCTTCATTTCTGTATTTCTGCAGAGCCACTTGGGAGAGTGTATAAAAAAATACACTCAGAAGCAATCACACAACCCAGCAAGCAGCCAACAAGTGGATATGTTTCAACACTTTTCAAAATACATGTAAATATACAGTGTGGTTTTAATTTTTACCAGAACTTCATCTTTCCAGTGCTTTTTTAGTCTTCTGTAAAGGAGGGTGGTCTAAATTTTTAGACCATTTCCCGTAGAAAAGGAGACAAGTAATTTCTGTTGATGCTATCCAGTATAACATGATAACATTATTTAGGAATGGTATATTAAACACAGAAATCTTTCAATAGAAACTTATGCTGGCCAGCAATATAGTGACTGGAAGAAGCATAATTTGTTTTGGAATTTAAGAACATTAGCTGACAAACTATTTATAAATGCATCTCATAAACTGAATTAATTTTTTATATGCTTTTGATGCCTAATTAAGAGTTTTACCTGTTGTACTATAGACAACAAGAAGTCAGGTACTTACAAGTCTTTCGAGACTTATTCAATAAAACAGTGAATTACTACAAGAAGAAATATTAATTCAAAGACCTTGCACTACTGCAATATGACAACTGAATAAGTTAAGCTTCCCAGTGCAACGTCTCAGGGAAAGGATCTTTTTCTTTTCATTCAAAAAATAACTAAAATATTGCAAGTGTAATGGGAATAATTTGTTGGGTTTTTTTACAGAAACCAAATAAAATTGCACTGATAAACCTAGCAGCAAGTTGGCATTACAAATAGCTTGGGGTTTTTCTGTTCTTTTTGCACAAAATATTCTGCTACCTCTTTGATTCTAGTAATGAATACTACTACTTACTTCTAATAAGCTTTTTTTACTCTTTAAAAGGCAAAGCCCTTTTTTTTATTTGAGGGGATGTCTAATAGTACGTTCTAATTATAAATACGAAATAAACCTTATATAGGAATAGTTTGGGTTGGAAGGGGCTTTTAAATGTGTCTTAATCCAACCCTCTTACAGTGAGCAGGGACATCTTCAACTATACAGTATAGTATATATTTTTAAATTATAAAAATTGTACGTTATTGAATAGTATTTTACCAGTACAAAACACATGGTTGCTGCTGTATTCTACCCTACAGTGCCAAGAAAATATATCTGACAGCAGCAAGCACTAATATCAAAACATCTGCCTTGCTTTTCTTCATTTCTTATTATTTTCTTATACAGATTTCTCTATTGCATTGAAAACAAGAGACGAGATAGATGCTCACTGTCTATGTGAATGCTGAGACCTTCTTAAAATTAAGGACAAAAAGAGAAGAGTCTTATTACGAACACAGGTGCAGAAGAGCTCCAGTAGTCAGAGCATTTGTCACTGAAGAGTAACAAGAAGATTAATTAGGTAATGAGAAGATTCATGATGAAAGCACATACCTTCATGTGATGCAGAGGGAGCTTCTCCTTGGTTCTGGAAGCTCAGAGATTAGAGCATTTTCTTCCTTTCTGTTCTAGGCACCTTTCATTAAAATTCCTAGAAAAGACAAAGGTGTAGGATTCTTTTATTTGGGGTTTTTGTGTGTCTGCTGCTAGAAAGTAAATAAGTTCATCTGGTATCCACCCATATTTCTGAAAATCTTCCCATTTTCCTTTTGTTTCTCCAAACATCCTTTTCCAAGCAGCTTCATGCCTCCATTTTGCAGGAGAGAGGATCCATGTTTCTGTTATAGCTCCCATCATGTTTGCTGAGCTTTTCCTCAAATAGTCTCATCTTGATTACTGTGTTCCTAGCCAGAGTAGATGAAGAGAACCAACATACATGAAAATAATTACCTTCTCTGAAAAGTGTTATCATTAACTACTCTTAACTGTGCCTTATTGCTTCCCTTAAATTTTAAATCTAATGTGCTTGTTCTCACTTGGCAAGAAATATCAGATGTTATGAAAATAGTCTTTTATTTGTATTTCACTGGACATAAGCTGTTCTAAAAACACATGAACAGGTCAATTTTTTCTTTGCTATATTTTTGCTTTCTGATGTGAAACAAAGGAATAAAGGTGAACCATTATTTCAGCACCTGCAGTATTCCCTAGCCAAAGTGCAGGGGTTACATCAATACTGAAATAGACATATCTAGTCATTTAGGGCATGACTTCTTTGTTTTCTTCTAAGTCATATTCCATTATGAGTTTTGAATTACCTAGGATTCTGCAAAGCATGTTAGCTTAATATCTTAAGGCTGTGGCAGTCACCTAAATGCCCATGGTATAATAAAACAGACAGCTTTAGGTTTTTGTTTTTTTACTTTACTAGGAATAGTTTTTCAGAAGCAAAGATGAAAAAAAGACTTGCTTTACTATTTTTACAACCAAACCAAAGTTGCTAAGCTACTACAGATCTTTTTCTGGAAGAGGCTCTCTCCTATAACTTTGGAGGAGAGAAGATGCCAGGCAAGCTTTTGCAGTTGCACTTTCCATTCTGTCCCAGCACACAGCTCTGTTAAAAGTTTGCAAATGCTTGCAAGACACAGCAGGAGTTGTGATGTTTGCCCATATGAAGTTCACAGTTCAAGCAGTGATGAGAAACCATAAATTGGACATAAATACTAGTGCACATGAAGGTAACACACTAGTGGTGCTTGCCTTTTCCTTCTATCCCTCAATGGGTAGTGGGGAAGTTTGATGGATGGCAATTAAGAGAGGATTATAACAATAAGGTATTTTAAGCCAGCAACAACAAAGTAGATGGGACTCCACAACCTTGATGTAGCAATTGCAAGTACCTAAACTCAGTACCTGCTCCAGCTTCAGGCTCAAACAGAAAGAAGGGATGTTGGTAAACCGTGAGAGCTATTTGTAAATATTTTAAAGTACTGTGGTTCCAGTCCTGAATTTGAATGGAAAGCTGTGAGAGAGCTATGCGAGAAGTTTAACAAGCTGGGTATGACAAGAAGAAGAGAAGCCACTCTTTATTTGCTAAACTTGTGTCAAATATAAATTGGTAATGCCAGCCAGAGGCTTAGTCCCCCTCACTGAAACTTTCTAGCCATTTATTAACTACCTCAAGGAGCCTTGGCCTTTGCTAGTTGAAACATTCATACCACTGCACACCAAACTAGACTTGGGTGGAAATGAACATGATCTCAAAAAGAAAAGAGAACATTTTAATGTTTTGCAGTTTCTTATTCCAGTTTCCTAAACTGCAACTGAAATTATACTCACCAAAAAAGAGACTGTGGGAAGCAGCCCAACGCAGAAATAAGTATTGGGTGCAAAGAGAGGAGGAAACCCTCCTGTCGGCAGGACTGCTGCCTACACCAGCTACAAGTCACTGCAAAACTTATTTGTGCCTTAAAAAGTCATAATTAGAGGCTAGTCTTGCTCTCGATGCTAATCCCAAGCCTTTCTTTACAGCAACAGGCTGCTCTGCATTTGCTACAGAGTCTTTGCTTCCAAGGGTACTGCTTTCTCTCACCCATAGGCACACTGCAGGATAAGGCAGTTTTAAAATACAAAATCGAGCCAGATCCAGTGCATCTAATCCTTACAAGGCCTTACTGCATGCTAACTGAAGTTAAGATTTTGGAAATAAATGGGAATAAAACTGCAAGAGAATAATTTCATTCACTTATTGATGCCTACAAGGTAAAGTGCACTTTTCTCACTACGCTTATCTTGATAAGTATATGCTGACTGAATTTTTCTTCCTTTAGGTAGTCTAATGTTTTAAAGGCTTTTTCCAATTTGTGATTGTATATTTATTTCAACTCATACCCTGTGAACCACCTGAGTGCATTTAAATGCCATCTACCACATAACAAACACTGATTTCCTGCTAGGAGATGAGGGAGCTGCAGCAGTTACACTGTGTTATTGTATCACAGTGGCAGGCTGCCAATATGTTCATTCACATTTGTAAATTCTGTCTCTTCCCTAAAAGAATAACAATCCGGTGTTATTAGAACCAAATACTTTGGTAAAATCTCAAATGTTTGTCCAAAAGAGTTGTATCATCTTCCTTGAAACACTGTGATGGAACATTCCTCTGTTACACAAACAGTAACAAAACAGACACAAAAGAAATACCTGATTATACATTTACTTGTAATGGCTCTTCTTCTATGTCAGGGAAACAATTTACTAATTATAAAAAACACCATCCAACTAAAAAGCCAAACTCCAAAAAAAACCCAAAGCAAAAAACTCCAAAAAATAAATAAAAAAGCCCAAAAAACCAAACCAATCCCCTCAAAAAACCCCAAAACCCAAAACAAAAAAACCCAAAAAACCAAACAAAAACCAAACAAACCAAAAACAAAACAAACAAACAAAAACCCACAAAAACCAAACAAAAAACAAACAACAAACCTCCAAAAACTAAAAAAACCCCACCAAAAACAGGAAAAAAAACAACCCTAAATGGTCTGTGGTACTTCATGGAATTTTTGCATGTTTGGAGGATTGTTTTAGTTAAGTCGTGTCTTTTTCATGGAAACAGAGAATAAGTTCATCAAATTAGCAAATCTTCTGTTGAACCAAGATCTATGTAGATTATTTTAATAAAGTGACAGCTTTCAGTTTCCTTGTAGACCTGCAACGATGCCATTGCCTAGAAAGGCTGCTATTGTTACAGCTACTGTGTAGATAATGAATGAGTGCGACACAAGATACTAGTGAAGTGGAAAACAAGGGATTGTTGGCACAGTCCCCATGTTCTCTTTACAGGACAATTAGAGACACTCTGCGTTGTCAAAACACTTTTCAAGATTTAGTCACAAGTTGGAGGCAATCTATCTGTGATTGCTATTGGCAAAAGGTGAACTTGATTTTCTAAAAGTCTGGGAGTATTTTAGCATAATTAGTTTGAAATAAGAAATGTTATCTGTATTTATTAGAATTTCATGACAAATAGACATAACAAATTAAATGCAAATAAGTTTTCTATCTGTGTCATTTCAAAGTTTTCCTTGTCTATACAGTGGAATTTAGACAGATTCTGCATATAATGGGCTGCTTTTAGTGAAAAAACCCAAGGGATTACATGCTTGGGCAGTGCTCCCTGGCTCTTGCTCCACCATATCTCAGCATATGGTGTGCATGCCAAGCCATCATCTATCACTTGCATCTCTCTTTTAAACAAGCAGAGGTGAAATATAGTAAGCACAACTTATTTGCACAATTCATTCTTATGCACACAATTACATTAATTGCTAATTGGTTTGCATCTCCTCTAAGCAAGCCTAGAGAATCACATCCCTTGTTCAAATTCTTGCTTTTTTTTCTCTACTGTAGGATCTGTGCCTTTATCATATGTTGCTTTTATTATAAACCTAAGAATAAGTTGTTTTTCAAAAAGAAAGCTTTATTTATCAGTCAGGAGATATCTAAGCATCTAAGAGCCATACTGCATTTCTTAGTCTTCAGACTGTGGCTGCAAGGGTACTCTAAATCAGGATCTTGGGTTGGCAGCGGCAGCGGATCATCTTGGTGGCAGCTGGCAGGGACCTTGTTTAAGGGTGACTCTGAAGCACAGAGTGTGTACTGCCACTGCATCCATTTGCTTTCTGCAGGGTAAGCTTGCCACCATATGGAAACCACACGGATTACTTAGCAGAGGTCAGGCTAACAGTGATAACACAAGTAGATTTTCTATTTCAATTGTAAGAAGTTTGATGGAAATGAAAATACACAGTACAAGTGCAGGAGAGGAAATGTGGCTCTTTGTGAACCCTCTTTTATACTTTAATACCAGTCTGAGCCATTCATTGAAGGCTGAGTCCTGAATGGATATTAGCTAAGCATTTTTATGTTAAGGACAATCAACTCTGATTAGTGGTTTCAGTAAGTACAAATGTTGAAAACAACAAATGTGGATACAAATTTGGTGTTTGACTTTCCATTTTTTTCCCTACTTGCACTAAAAAGACAGATCAGACTCCAAATCTAGTGATATTGCTTAAACAACTCCATTTTATATAAAGCACTAACACCAGATTTATAGAGGGGTAATCTAGTTCTAACTTTCCCTAGAGTGTTCAATATTTTCCACACAAACAATTTAAGAAGTTGTTTGGCGCCTGGAATCCAAATATATTACTTGTAGGGCATGACACAAGAATTACAATCACAATTAATGGTATGCCAATACTTTTTAAAGAAAAATATTGATGTCCAATGGGTAATCAGGCACTTACTAGATACTATGATCATCTTTCAATGAATGCCATCCATCTAAACTGGGCACTCAAATTACACTAAAGTTTTGGAGATTAAAGTGTGAGAAAAAATGTGGAGTATAACTGAACGACAATACACAGAATACACAGAATAGGCAAATTACTACATCTTGCAGATTACACCTTTAGGTCATTAGTCTCATGGTTGATAAAAATGGCAGAAATTTTAATGAGTTTTCAAATGAGTTAGAATTAGGTTACAAGTGTCATACTCCTTTTATCTTCCTCATAATTTTCCCAAATAAAAGAAGAAGCTTTTTTAACTCAGTAGCTTATTTTCCGCATTATAAATCAACATGCAAAATACAGATGTTTTCACATATAGCATAAACACGTATTCATCTTCAGCATTCTCAGTATGATTTCAAAGATATTTTTGGTATTACATTTTCCTATAACTTAAAGAATATAAATAATAAAGAATAACACTTGATTAGATCTATCAAAATTTGTTGCTTAGATTTGCAACCAGAAATGACCATCCTCTAATATTGTGAGGGATAACCCTCAGTTATCCCTAAGTAAGTACCACGCAGCTGTTCATTCACGTGCTCCCCTCTGGTGGGGTGGGTGGGAGAATCAGAAAAAAGATGGAATCCATAGGTTGAGATAATAACAGTTATTAATTTAATGATAAAAATAATAGTAATAATAATAATAGTATTGAAAAGGCAGATAATAGAGTAAGGAATAAAAACGAAAATAAATAAGTGATACAAAATCCAACTGCTCACCACCCACTGACTGATGCCCAGCCCATTCCCCAGCAGCGATCAGCCCCTCCCAGCCAACTTTCCCCTCTTTATACATGAGACATGACATTCTATGCTCTGGGATATCCTTTTGGTCAGTTTGGGTCAACTGTCCTGGCCATGCTGCCTGCCAGGTCCTTGTGCAGCTCGTCATTGGCAGAGCACAGGAACCTTTCCCAAACCTCTTTTTACCTCAAAAGCTTTTAAGTCAGCAGCATAAAACTGTTCCTCCCATAAAAGCAACAAACATTATCAGAAGGTTGTGCCAATAGTCAGGCAATTAATGGAACAAGCTCTTGCATGTACCTGTGACAGAGAGTAAAAAGCACCAGGTGTCCTCATGCTTGTCGTAGACTGCTGTGTGTGTCGTGACACACAAGGCAAGGCTTCACACACTCAAGGCTTCATTCCAAGAGCATCATGATGGATTCCTGCAGTCCACTGTTTGTAATTTTTTTTTCTATTAATTCATGCACAGATATGTTTCAGTGCACGGGGACTATCAGACTTCTGTATAACTTTCTAAGCACCAAAAGAAATACTGTGATTATCAAATTGAAGAGGAAAATAGGAGTTAGTGAAAGGTATGATTACAACACAGTTATGTTAAACTCTTGGTGGCAGCAATTTTTATCTTTTAAAATAATGAAGATGGTGAAAAGAGTTCAGAAAAGTTTATAATTTCTATCTTTTTTTAGAACGAAACTTTGAATATCAATTATTTTGATTATAAATGGTTTTCTTCCATAAACACAAGATGACTACTGTGTGTTTTTCAGTTACATATTTAAAAACTATTCTCCTCTTGGTTTAAAGACATTTCACGGAAAAATATCTGAAAATACCTTTCAAGCACAAAAACAAAGGAAACATCTTGACAATTTGCAAAATTCTTTTCTTTTCCTCCCATTGCCAAAAAAAAACTGAAACAAAACTCTTAATTCCTTCCCTGAATGATTTTTCATTTAAAAAGATTTTTGCCTGGAAGGGACAGGTAAAGTTTCTCAATTTTAATATGTTAATTAATTGTCAGATTATAATTTCTATGGAATTGAATTTGAATTCCATATTATTATTTAATGAATTAACTAAGACTAATTTAATTGTAATGAAGACCAACACATTTAATGATGATTGGTTGCTTATTTAAAAAAATGTATAATAAATATTTTAATTTTCTGATGATTGTTGTTGACAATTTCATTTTGTTTTATTTGTGTATCAACTGAAAAAGCACCTTGAGGGATATTTCTATATTTCTCACCTCACTTCATTGACTGTGGCTGCTTTTTGGAGAGTAAAAAATTTTCACTGTGGTTTTAAGCATTGTTAGATTTTGAACCTCAGCTTAGTTTTAAAATTTGTCTAACTCCACCAAAACTAGTGATACTTTCCTACATTTGAATTTCCATGAAAAAAACAAAAAACCTTTCCTGTGGAAAAGAAATAATCTGGAGCTTTGCCTGCTCTGGGGGAGAGAAGTGGAGGGAAGGACACAGCTAGGCTGAAAAAACCCAAACAATAAAACTAGGAAATAATTTCAGAAACTAAAATCTTGTAAGGTCTCAACACTGAGAGAGGTTCTGTAACTCTTGTGGATGCAACTTTCTACACGTTTTGCCACTATGTTTTTATCCCCAACTTTCAGCTAAATTGGCAGCACTGACCATCACTACAGGCCATTATGCCTCACAATATGCCACAAATTCTCAGAACAACATTAGTCTATTCAGTGTCCTAAATGCAGCAAAAAGCAAAGGAATAAACTAAACCAAACCAAACAGATCACAGCCACAAACTAAGTGGGCTGGGATAAAAGACCACTCTTCTAGCAAAAGCAGCAAGGTGTAGGGACAAAATCTTACTAGGAATGACCCGATGCTACTGAATCTGAGTGCTCATAATCTCACTGACTGAAGAGTTTTACTGACTGAAGATTACTCTTTTAAGAGGGGGATGCAGAATCTATTTTCGGTCCTAAAAAACTCAGCTTGAAAATGACTCTGGTTGCCCACATCCCATCATTACCGCACTGCTGGTAATCTCTTCGGTGGCCCCTTAGATTTGCCTATGGTTGCTGATTGATCCCACTGAAGGTTGCAAAAGAAAATAAATCTACACCCTTCTTGGGTTTATGATCTCAGTCTTTTCTCCAAAAAAAGGGAAAAAGAATGGTTCTTTGGAGAGACAAACTCTAGAAGGGCTATTCAAAGTCTGCCACAGTCATGATATCCTTCCAAAAACACACTAAAAATATTCTGCTTTCTTGGCCTGATCTTTACTTCTCAAAACTTCACTGAGGAAAAAAAATGTTATGAATCATTACTTATTGATTGCCTTAAGTGCACTTCTTAGAGTGTGATAGCATAGCGTGATCATATCTGCTCACAAAAAGTAGTGTAAGCAGATGCCTACCTCAAAACCTATCTTTATTATTTATGCAATTAAGTGTGTGGCTGCATAAAGCCCTGTGCATATGAGCAGTAATATTACACCATCCTGACGTGAGTTTCACCGCTGTATAAATGAAGCCCATATTAAATTTACAAAGGTTACAAAACCATTAGCACTGATGGCTTTTAAGGAGTAAACGTTCACCATGACTCATACTTTGTTCATTTGTGCCATTTGGAAATTAAGTATTCTTAATTGCTGTAATGCACCGCAAGTTCCAACGCTTCTCAGCGACTGAGGCACGTAATTCTCCTGTAATTTGAGTAAAGTATTCTAATTGATTAATTGAGTTTTCTTGTAAGATTGTGCAGGAGTTTTAGATGCAAGAAGGTTATCCTTGTTCTTTGTAACATAAAAATGCTTGAATCTGCAATATAAAGTAATGTTATAGGTGTTGAGTGAAAGTACACAGCAATACAGTCTAAATGAGATGACCATTTTTGCTGGCAACAAGTGTGTTGTACTTTACATCAAACATGCACTATGGGAGGTGAGAAGAGATAAAAGCTTTTTTTAATGCCATTTAACATTTGCTGTCAACCTTGTGCCTTGTGTTGCCTGTCATTTATACGATCAATTTTTGTTTTGTTTTTGTTTTACTTGGTGTAATGCTTCTCACTGCATAAAAACAAGGAGCAAGAAAATCCTGACATAAACAAACAAAAAAATGTTATGGAGATTCATGAGTGTTAGGTAGACTTCAAAAACACAGAAAGAGTGAGCAAGGTCCTTTCCAACCCAAGCCATTCTACGCTTCTATGAAAGAAAGAAAGAGAGAAAGTAAAAGAGATGAAAAAAAAAAGAAAACAAACTCCTCCAAAAACTACAGTTTATTTTTTGCATTAAAAAATGTACTCCCTAACGATCAATTTAGCAAAGAAAAATACTAGCAAATCCATACTGTCACCAGTTGTTTGAACTGGCCCAAACCCAGACCAGATACAGGATCACCCCTCAAGTTCCCTTACTAGGAGGGACAGAGAGAGTTACTTAAGCTGATTGTACTCCAGGCTTTAGAAGACAGGAGCTAAAACACACACATGGAATCTGAAAATTATTTCATGCATCAAAATAAATCCAACTGAATATCAAATGATTTTGATGGGATTTTTCTTACTAGATTTTGCCATTTTTTCTAGGAAATGGTTGAATTGCTATTGAATTTTGAGGTAAAAGGAGTGTTAACATTTCCAGCATGTCACAGGCTATTACAAACTTTACATTAGATAAAAAGTAAAAGTTAATATAAAATACAAAGCTTTGACCGAAGCTTTCAAAGACACTACAATCAATAAAATAACTACATGTTGTCTGTGTTTTAACTGAAATGTGTCTTTAAATGTAAATAAAAATTTACTTTGGCCCTACTTGCTGCCTTTTCTCACATTTAAGAAAATGGTCTGCAGCTTCCCCTGGGTTGTTGCACAAATCCAATCTATCTTAAGCAAATTTCGGAGGTCTGGAAGGATTTCAGGGAACATCTTTTATCCCATTCCTTGCTTTACTCTCTTAAGCCTTTGATTCCTTCAGAACCATGCTGCAAACACTTGCTTAAAGGAAAATAATCCCTCTTTTAGTGTAGGGATGTTAATTTGTTGCTTTCCCACACCTTTTGAGGGCACTAAGTTTGCAGAAGACTATGTTCAGTATTTATTTACACATTCTGCTGAACTGCACTCCAGTTACTCACAGAGTAGAAAGAAGATGGGCAAGCCTTTTTCCTTTTCCACCTCCTCGCAACTCTGCGTCTCTGAGAAGTGTCTCATTGCCCTTCCCTCACTATTTCCGTCAGGGAGGTGACTGAGACACCTGCAAAGGTCTTGCTACTCACTCATTCTGTATGAGCAATTGTGTTCAAAGCTACTTGAAGCGTTATTATAAAGTGACTGGAGTGTCTGCCAAGACCAACATTTGCCTGGTAAGGTGTTTATCTGACTCTTCACTATGTATTTTTGAAACCCTGACGCTTTAAAGGAGTTGGTGTTTTTCGGGTTTTTTGGGGGTTTTTTTGGTGAAGTACACAGAACACATTTCTCTGCCTCATGACGGAGTTTGGTGAAGTTTATTGCAGAATTCCAGGTTAAAGTTCTGCTGTATGAGCCTGGAAAAGCTCCAATTTGAGCTAAGAGATCATTTGAATTAAAAGTGCGCAGCCAATGCTTTCTTTGTTGCAAATGTTTAATTCTTCTTCCACTTCCTTTCCCTGCCTCCCTTTTGTTGCTTGATTTCTTCTATCATTTCTGAAAAAAATACATGCTTCCCTTTCTTCACATGGAGTTTATTCCTAACAACGCCTGCCTCTCTGTCACACCAGCTCACAATTTGTATCACCCAATACACTAAGGGCCACAATTCATTTCAGTCATGGTTCAAAGCTATCCTGAAATAATCACAAAGTGACACTGTGAAATTACTGTAAAAAATTGTGCGGCGGTGTCATGACATTTTATAATTGAGACCTCTAGTACTCATAGCTCTATCAAAGCCCATAAGGAGGAGGGGAAAAAATTGTGTTTTGACAGACATAGCAGCTTGAGATGTGCAAGCAAGATTGTATAAAGTCAGCCATGTAGAAAGTTATCGGATGTTCCAGTTTGTGCCCCCATGAAATTGGCACAAATCATCTGGATTTAACTTCAGGAAGGTGGTTAGGAGTAACATGAGAGAGTAAACGAGAAGGTAATGGCCACTCAATGACTTAACCTGTGTCACAGGGCAACTAATGTGTCAGCAAAGAATCAAATAAAGATGAATGAGCTTATCAGAGGACCATGCACTGCCTCATTGGGTCCAATTTAATTAAACAAAGAAACTGTTTATATAGAAAGATTAATAGAGCAGCCATATACAGTAACTGCGATAAAAGTATATCAGAGAAACACATAAACAGTTACAGGCAGCTGCTATGCAATATTTTCTGTCATAAAACTGATGAAAATCATCAGGTGACCAGAATCATTTGACCAGCCGTACACATCTTTTTGGTAAAGGTCTGAACTTATGTGCAATTCACAACAGCTGAAGATGCTGCTTGCATGAACAAGCTACCTGGTGATAATCGGAAATTTCCGTAGTCGATCTACTCTAGAGCTTTCTCCGAGTGCGTGAAACAGGTTGCCCTCTTTGGGGAAGGACTCAAGCATGTCTCCCAAAAGAAATGTTGTAACATGAAGTCACTTCCCTTGCATCAGAATGCTTCTCTGGATAAGAAAAATATTTGGCTTTGGTCACAGAATAAGTACATTTAGTTACCCAGAAAAAATAAATCTAGTATCAAGAGAACTTAGAACAACCAGCCTAGCAAATAATTTACTGGTAAGGAAAGTGAAGAAGATGAGGGTAAAAGGAATGAGATGTAGAACAAATCAAGTTTATTTAGAAAAACATAAAGTTAAGTTAGCAGTGTTACACTTTTGGGTTGTGAATGCCATTTCACGTTTAGGTACTTTCAGTTTGACAGCATTGGTTTTGTGGTCTGGACCATGATATGTCACTTCAAAGCAGCACAGTCCAGTAACACTCTCAGCCTTTGTTTGAATATCACAAAGTCTGGGCAGCAGAGTATGTTCAATTTGAGAAGTAGGGCAGCAGAGGTATTACTGAACAGAGCTGTGGCATGGTAGGAGAGGGAATATGGAACTCTGTATTAGTGTCTGTACAGTGGCAAAATTTCTCCATTGCAACGTGAAATGAGAGGAAGGTAAGTCCTTGCTTTGAGGTAGTAAGGAGTCTCTACCCAGTAAAAGTGCTAGAGTACTGTCTTAAAATTCTTCATCCCTGGGAGGAATTACTGATTTTACCATAGGAGTTTCGACCCTCAAAACCAAAAGAACCAAGTAAAATGAAACATTCAGGCAATTTTACCTGTGGTTCAAACTCCAGCCTTTTTTTCTCTTTTTTCTCCTATCACTACATCTACCAGCCCATGCAAGAGCTGCAGTCCTTTACTGCTATTAATAGTAATAGGTGCAGCAGCAGCTTGTATGTCCTTTTTTAGTTAGAACAGAATGGGAACTTTCAAGAGACAACGTTTCATGAGTTTTCACCACCATTTGCCCACCTTTTTCTTCAGACTGAGCCAGAACAAATGCCATATGTGTAAGCACAGTTTTCCCAACAGCCTTTGAAATGTCTGTTCTAGTTGGAATATAGTATGTATATATATCAATATTTTGCTGCTACTTTCATCTGTTCAGTAGGATGTCTTCCTCAGCTACAGCTTTGTTGTAGGCAAACCACTGCCGTATTTCTTCCCCTCATTCTAGGCATGCCTGGCTGTCTTGAGTAAAAGTATGCATTTACTACAGAAAATATCCCAAGTACACTGAAAAGTTCTGTAGCAACTGCAGATCAGAAGAACCTAATGGAAGAGGATAAAAAGTTCAGTAAATTCCGTTCTAGTGAATGAAAACTTACACTGTAATTCTGAAAAGAATTCAATGTACTGGACTTCATTTTCAGGTGGAACCTGTTACATTGAAATTTTTGGACTGTGAGGATTGCCTCACCATCACCTTTATGCTCCTTCTACCCTGTAAGGTGTGACAAGTGCTGACCTACATCACATATTTCAAAAGAGAACTTAGCCATCCAGAAGACTGGCATGGAGAGGTGGGCAGGGAAGGGCAGAACTCAAAGGTGTTTGGAAGCTGCAGGCCAGCCTGGCAGGTCCAACAGGCAGCAGAGGAAATGGGCTGTGGGTATGCATCAGCTGTTCTTCTCTACTGCTCATACAGACAAAATGGCTGGCAGAATCTCCAGGCAGCACCAGGGAGTGCATCCCTTTAGGAACAGAGACAACCTCCACATTGCCTTCCATGGGAAGCAAGGTAGGAAATGTCTTCAGAGCATTTGCCTTTTAAATTTACCTCAGGTCTCTTCTGCACATTCTTAAGAAGACATTGCTTCTTTCTTCTCTCTCTGGCTCTTCTGATCTTTTGGTCTGAGACACCTCCCATATCAACTTTAATGGTAAATCAGCATGTACATGAATAATTTGAGTTCAGACAAATAGGAATATCCTTAGCTAGGATTGTTCCCTCAAGAAATATGTTTAAGCCAGATTTTTTGGCTGCCTGCAATTCTGCCTACTGTTTAAATGGCACAATACCCACTCATAGGCTGGTCAGAGCTTAGGGCATAATTGTCAACCAACAGTGGATTAGATGTGCAGTTTCACTACAGTGGAAATTATATTTCCCCTGATGTGGAAATACTTTCTTTTTGCATAATTGAACAGTGCAACCACCAGGTTCTTTCAAAATGACAGAAGTGAATCATATTTCTGAGGTAAATTACAAACCAAATCAAATCAAACAAAAAAAATTAAAATAGAGGAAGAAAAAAAGTCATGAAGAAATTACAATTGATGAAAATACTGGCTGTTTAATGAGAAATCCCCGAGCACCTATGAAATTGCTGGCAATTTATATAAGGTGAAGAGTCTAAAAGGTTTTAGTCACCAGTGAGGTGTGAAAAAGAAATGGGGGAATGAGAAGCAGTTATATACAACCCTCACGCTTATTGCTGAGGTGGGATGTTAAGAAAAGGAACATATGATGCATTTTACAAGACTTTATTTACTCCTATCAAACACACCAATTATGTGACAGTAAGATTAAAAGAAAATAAAACTTTTCTCTCAGAGGCTGCATGTTCAGGATATGAAAAAAAACCAGCACAACAGTTCCTTCGGCTGCCGTGGACAGAAATGTGGAAATTTGCTCCAATCATACCAGTACAGACAGAAAACTTGCAGGTTTTCGTTTAAGAGACTGTAGTGAGTATGGTGTTATCTGAGAGAATCTGCTTCTCCTCTGCATGCAGGACTCTGCTCCTCCAGGGAATGCTCCATTTAGACATTGGTGCTTTTTCAGTCTGGGACACCTTCTGTAAATAGGTGCTGCAGGATTATTAATTTCATTTTGCATGGTGAGCCACAAGCACTTAGTGGTGGCACCTTAGTTTTCCATGTTGCTGGAGTTGCCCCCCAGCATAGACTGTGTTCCCTGATGACTGAGCCACAGGGTGAACTGTCCACCATATGCAACACCAGGAACTCAAGGCCACAATGGTGTTTTTCTGCTTTGTTTTTGATGGGCCTGACCAAGAACTTGCTACTGAATAAAAGGGTATTTATTCTGAAACGAACTAATACATGCTTTCAGCTACTTCTCCTCCCTCTCTCCTCTCAAAAACTGGAGGGCTAAATCCTAATAGGATGAGATAAAATATGTCTTGTGGGACATGGTCAACAGAAAAGCTTTCTCATTTCCTTTTATTGTATGCTTAGTGGGAACACTAACCCAGGAAGTGGAAAGTCATGTTCAACTATCTCCTGTTAAGGGGACTTCCTCCCAGGACAGTTATGTGATGGAGATATGATGAGCAATGTGAGAAAAGGCACTGTGATAAAAGGCACTGATTCTCCCTGTGATAGTTACTCTTTGATGCATGTAGTTAAGTCCTGGAACAAAAGTTTTCCTCTTTTTATTTTTTTTTTTTTTCTGGAAGGATGTCCTTATTTTGTTGCCCCCTGCATTTCTGAGAACTTGATGGTGAATCAAAAAGTGGTCAAGAGTTTATTTTTTCCCACTCTCCAAAAGAGTGTCCTAACCTCTACACCAATGGTCATTTGCAGATGAATGTCTTTGAGAAAGCTGGAATATTGCTCTCCTTCATGAACCGAGCTTCCTTCTGTGCTCCAGCAGCAATGTGTGTGTGACATCCCTGGCCAAGAGTGTCTGCGTCAGAACAGGTAGATGATCTTCCCAGGAAAGTCTTTTCTCTCAGTCTTTTCTTGCAGAAACATTCCAATCTGTATGAAATACTGCAAGGAAAAATAAGTTTTTAACATATGGGCTATAAAATTCCCTGAGTGTTAAAGAGGAATGCTCTAAGGGAACAGTTTAAGAGGGAGAAGAACTACTCTATGGATGGTTACCTTAATCAGTGGGAAAATGAATTAAGGAAACATGGACAAGCCTTGTGCCAGTGTGGTGAAGCCAGAAATGCCCTATTCTTGGAAAAACCATTTCCAGCAGTAGCTGATTGGTGAATTTGACTCAAACTGAGAAGTAGTTTTGTGATGGTAAAAACACCTTTCTACATAAAGAAATCATTTGGTTTAAAATATGTTTTTGCAATGGGCTAACCATAATCCATCCTTAATTAAATGCAGATTATATATATATATGGACTGATCTTCAATAACTTCTCACATTCCTATTGGGTGACTGAAGGATTCCTGGATTCCTTTCAAGGTGGGGATCAAACAGGAAACAGCTGATTTACAGCATATTCCAAGCAATGCTTTCCAAATTGGAAACAGTGGGGTGCTATGCCCAAATGATTATTCCCACTGAAGGCAGGGTATATGAGATTAGGCACAGTACCCTGCTAATATGGCAATGTTGGTTTCAAAGTCTGCACAAAGACATACTGTACTCTGTATCCCCTCCAGTATGGCAAATACCAACCCAACAGCAGCATCTCTGAGATCTCTGCACGAGGTTCCTTCCACCCAGGACATAAAGCCATAGTCATCCAGATTTCCATTTTCTTTACATAGGGTTTAGATTGGCTAAAATGTCTATGCAGTTTCTTCTGTTCCTAAATTGGACATCTTATTAATTCCAGCAAAATTAGAGGGAAACCCCTAAGAAGATAAACTTATATTTGGATGTGGGCTGGTAGTCAATGGAGTAACATAATAATTATTTTCTGTCTGCAGTGGAACTGTATACATTTCAATGGTTGCAATTTATATTCTGTTCCAAAATATATGTAAAACAATTTCCAATGACAGAATTTAAATTAACACATGCTTTATACACAATGGAAGAAACATCCCTTCTCCATGTGTTGAAATCAAATGGGATTTTGTATAGACAACCCTGATATATGCTTGCAAACATCCCCTAAAATATCATTACACTGTGGAAGGATTAAAAACATTGAATCATGTGGTGACCTTTCAGTAGAACAGAGAATTTAACCCTCAAGTCAAATTTACTGTTGAGAGTTCACTGTCTCTTAATTTAGTGCACTTCTTACTATCAAGCAGAAAGCAGAATTACATTTTTGCCTTTTATTACCACCAAATTAATTATGTTAGAGGCACTGTTTGGGTAAAAGTAGCATATTCTGAATCATGTTGGGTCTGAGTCTCTGCTGGCTGGTGCATCTCATTATGCATCAAGCTGTATAACACTTAGCATACTTGGCTTCGAAAATATGGCAGTGGTTTTCTTACAACAAAGCTGTAGCTGAGGAAAACATACTACTGAACAGATGAAAGTAGCAGCAAAATATTAATATATATACATACTATATTCCTAGTTATACATTAATGCTAACTAACCCTATGCTTTTGTGGAACTATCATTGTGAAGTCAGCTTTTAGATAAAATGAGCAAAAGGTCTGTTCAAAGGGATCAGGTAACCTTTTCCCCTTGTACACTTTTTAATATCTGCATGGTCATCTAGCATACAGCTAAACAGGAAGAGCAACAAACTCAAATTAAAAAATTACAGAAAAGAAGAATGGAGCAAAGAAAAAAGAAAAAGGAAAAAGCAAACCTAAACAATGCCTCTTTCTGTGACAGCAACTCTCTCTTAACAGCCTCAAGTGTTTAACATATTGAAACAGTTCATCTTCCTTCAATGAACTTTAATAACTCTGCCAGGTAAGAAGCTATGCTCCATACTTCTTCATGTTGTCTTTTCCCTTCAACATATCTATACTGATCTCCTCATCTGGTCAACTTTACAGCTCTGGTGTTTGGAGACCAGTGAGCACACTTATTACCATCATCAATAACCTGTCCCACTTTCTCCTCTTCATTTCTCAACCCTTCTCTTTCCCCTTCAAAATCTAATAATAGCCCCTTGCCATGATAGCTGATCAATACAAGAGGGCACCTGTTCACTTTACTCAACACACCATGCTAAAGTAACATGACAAAGGAACAAATATGATTCTGCCTGAATTGTGTCAAGTAACAAGAAAACTATCCAGGAAGTTTCCCTTCGGGGCAAATTTCATGAAACACTACAGATAACCAATTTTTAGACATAGAACTAATCTCTTTCATCTCACTTTCTCTTTTGCTTCAGGTATGATAGTTGGAAACATTAATACAGACAAACTTCAGGCGGCAGTTGCAGCACGGGAGCAGCAGCAGCAGTCGCCTGCGAGTCAACCTTCTGTGCCAGCGCCTAAATCACCCTAATGAATGAAATGAGCAAGGTGCAGCGCTCACCCCCACGCAGAGTGGAGCCCTTAATATGCACACGGAGATCAGGTTTGCAGGGTTTATAAAACCACAAGGAGCAAAACGTTTGCATGTTCTCTTTGACTAGGGATTTTTTCTAAAGAAATGTCAATTGGTGTTTTAAAGAACCGGTCCGTACCTAGCAATATTAATTCTTATTTTTCCACAAATGTGGATGAATGTATTGTTATCAGCTGTTCAGTGGCACTTGCAGGCAAAAATTTTTGTTGCACACAATTCATATCAAATGTATATCTGAAGGCTATGCTTGCTTGCACCCACATTTACTAAAAACACAGTGTCATAGATAAAGCTCTCTGATAACTGTAAAAATATTTGTTAATTAAATATAGCTAGTCAGGTAGATCAGAACTGCAGAATCACTGTCCAGACAGGAGAATGACAGGGTCCTAAAGGAAGAGATAGGTACTGAGAGAAAGAACTCATTTTAGTTATCTGATTATGGTCAATGATTTGCCTGATTAAACTCTTATTACACAAGACTTGGAAGTTGATCTAAAATTTTCATATTAGAGAGCATTAAATACTAACCTAACTACTTCATTTCCAGCCCCTCAAATAAATCATTCTAATTAATTAAGGTTCTGCAGCCTTCTCCGTGCAGAGGACATATGCTTCTGTCAAACAATCCAGGCTTTTTCTACATACCTGCACAAGCATATCTCAAAACAACAGTAAGAGGGAGTACAAATAAATGCCATATTAAATTATCAGGTTTAACTTAATCCTTCCTTTCCCATCCCAATTTTGTGAGTTAGAAATAAAAAATGAGACTATTTCTTTTTGTGTATTGACTGAACTTTCAATTCTAAACCAACAAGATCTCAATTTATTTTCTGTGCAAAAACAAAGCAATACTGTAAGAATTATTAAATATAACAGTGTACTTTGTAAAATGCTAACAGTTGGCTAAGAATGGACTGGTGTTTTAAATGTACAGACTGAAAAATTGAACAAAAGCTAGTCTTACATTATTTCTGAACTGAAACTTCAGGACACTTAAATTTGATTTACCACTTTTAATTCAGGTCAATGTTTTCCTGTTACCTTTACTCTACTAGAAAGATAATTAAAAAATAGCTTAAGAAGCTGCCTACTGTTTGAGGAAATCATGTGGTTTTAGAGAAATGTTTTACCTTTTTGATACTAATGTTAAGAATTTTCAATAATTAAAAAACCAGAAACTGCAAAAATATTTAATGTTACTAGCAAATGTGCTAGATGATATCCCCTATAACACCTTTCTTGTGTGTGGAGTGAATTAAAATTCTTTTATTTCACTAATACTGATTCATCACTTTCTTCTTGGTTTACATTTCTAGTTTTAGACACATTCTAAGACAGCTCCTATACTGTGGAAGATTAGAGAATATGCTGCTCTCTGTGACCAAATATTTTAATGCCTTGCATTCTCCAACCAATGCCTAATATTTTCTGGGTTTTTTATGACTACAAACTCAAGTTGTGGCTTAAGTTAGATATTAGATGGGAATTATTTTCTCTTTTGATGACACTGTCATTTTATTTTGAAATTACACACACACCTCTTTACATTACACCGAAATAGTTTTATTCCTTTTTAAAATAAATGTTTCTGCATTTAGCTGAGGTAAATATTACACTACTCTATCTACAGCACCCAGAACAACCATTTTGGGAGGCAATGGGGGAAAGATCTTTCTTTCATAAAGCAACAACCTTTTCAGTAGAGTAATATCAACTTATTTTCAAAATGTAAGCCTCCAGATTATTACATTAATTTTGCCATGTGCTGGAGAGGCAGTATATTTTTGCTGTGTTGATTTGGTTTTTTATGATGAGGTGAACATGTGCCTTCTGTGCACTCTGGTGTTTCTGTCTGGCTGCAGTGACACCTACTGATGGCAGAACCCTTGAAATGGAGCTGAGGATGGCCTGCCCAATTCATGGATTTTCACAATGCTTCAGAAAGAGAGAATAACTTGCAAGGAACCCACTGCCCACAGGCATCTTTCCTAAAGCTTTCTTTTCCATAGCGGATTGAGAATCAACATCCTCACCGCACACCGCACACCAATGGCAAAACAAGGAGCAGATCTGATGGCAAGACCTGAGGAGGACATGGGCAATTCCCTCCTTATTCATCTCATCTCTCTCTCCTCCTGTTTCCAATGTTTTTTTTGGTAATAGCTCCTCTCTGCCACCCTGGGTTCACTGTACATGCATCAAAAGACAGCCAGTTATCTGTTCTCCCACCTCTCCTGCACTTAAGTCCAAATAATACTATCGTTAGCAAAGAGTACAGCTCTGGCTGCAACCTAAACCACAACACAATTAACAAAATAATTGCTTCAAGAAACATTGCATTCTGCTAATAGTTAAGTGTTTTTTAAAAAAAAAAATAACGTTAATTTCCACTCTTGGAACATCTGTGACCCATTCATACGGCAGCTAAGCAAAAGCAACATTATTGCTGTCGAACCAAGACACCCTCCCAGTCCCCTCCACAGACCCACATGCCTGTTTCCTCCCATCCTAAAACATGCACACGAACAACACACACATCTTTTTCTTTTTATCGTTGTGATTTTGGAAATATGGCAGAAAAGTATCTTAATTTAAGACATTGATTCCCAAGGTGCTCTGCTCTGGCACAAGATGCCTGTAGTCAGTGCTTTTCCAGTGAATTGTGTGGTAGCACTGAGACTAGTTCTGAATTTATCTTATTATTTAAGTGGCAAATTTTCTCTATTTTATTTTCCATTCCCTTTGCTCTTAGGGTGCAAAGGAGAGCTGTTCATGCTTTTCTCTGCACAGCAGGAGTTTTTTCACTTGCTGTTGGCTCTGGGTCAAATATTCATGCGTTATTAGTGCAAAATCTCTGCAAAGCAAAAAGCCACTCTGCTGGGAAACCAGCTCACTGAAGAGAATGTTCCTTTTGGTAGTAATTAACTGTAATACTGTGGAGGAGTTCAAACAAAGGTGTAAACAAACCAAGAAAATTTACAGCACTGTCTTTTTTTCACCTGAAATATGAGAACTGCCTGCATGTATATCTTCACTTACATAGGATACACTACAGTTATAAAACCTGCAAAAAAAAGGAGGAACACTAAACATAATTTAAACGAGTAATAAGAACTTAATTTGCCCAAACTGTCAAAAGTATTGCCAACATTGCTGCACATGACAAAGCTCATCACTTCATCACGATTGCCTCAGAACAATATGACTTAGCTTTGAATAGCTGTCCTTAAAATCTGGCAATAGAAAACAAGTGCAAGACACCCATTAACACAATCTCAAAAAGTTAAAAGGAAAAGGAGTTGTGCTCCAGGAACCAATTATGATGTTTGCTACTCGCTAGTGCCACCACATGGAGTGATATTTGAATATAAACCAACCATTACAGAACCAGGAAATTGTCTGTAAATAATACATTGTATACCATACTTCAAGTAAGAGAGCAGGGAAAGATATATAATCTCCTCTCTACTGTGCCAAGCTCAGACTGTGCCCTCGTGAAAGTGGAGATGTCCCATTTCTAAGAGCATGAATGCACTGTAGTAAAAGCAGAACAGTCAAACTGCTTTATTCCTCCAATAAAAGAAAGAACCATTTGGTAAAAGGATGCATTACACATTTTCTATTTAAATCAGTTTATAAGAAACAGATGTTAAGTTTCCTTTGGTAAGAAAAAGGAAGGGTTATAAATGAATTAACGTGACTTCTCCGCGGATCTTCTACTCTTCTTTGTTCCTTTAAAATTTTGTGTCAAAAGTAAAGCAAACTGAAATATAAGGTGCTATAATAAGCTGGCATAAGAAGGGAAAATTATATTCAACTGCCAGAGCCATAAAACATGCCAAAGCATCCTGTGCTACAGCACAAGGATCAAACATGTGCAATGCAAATACTTATTAAAACAAAGTGACTGTCAAACACAAAATACCTCTGGCATTCCCTATGCTGGCAAATGCCGAAGAGCGACAGACAAAATGATTGAGTAACAAACCTGCTGTGGTGTAATTTCAGTTTCCTATTCAGCTGAAGACACATTACAAGCTGGCTGCAGCACTTGTACAAAACAGGTTTACAGGAAATATTCTGGGGACAACGCTGATCTAGACTAAGGGAGGGACTTAACCACATTTAAGACAACCAGCCAGTTCTACTGGATTCTATTTCTTCTTAGCATTTCTATTTCTTCTTAACATTTGCTCTATTATAAGGGATGTTGGCATCCCCCTCCCACCCTGTCCCCCATGTCACTAATGCCTTTAAAAAAGCTTTAATTAAATATCAACCTCTATGGTCTCTGGACAGTGTTTCACACATGGCCATCTCGGTGCAGGAGGGCTCAGGCTCCGTGTGGGAATGCTGTCTCCCACATGGCTCCACTGAACTCATCCTTAACGATCTATCCCTGCTTACCTAACTTCAACACTATTTTTCCTGAGACTGCATTAATGAATCCAATAAATAAGGCATTGTATCACCCATGCAGTATAGACATTAATTTTAGAACAAAACATCAATCAATTTAAATTTATGTACTAATGCAGACACAATCAATTTGAACTTCTTATGACAATTAACAAAGCTTTTGCTACATCCCTAAAACACACTGACCCATCAATTATGGTTTACATCAAACTAATGCTAATGGTACTTCCTTCTTCCTTAGGCTGTCAGCAGCCTACCTGATTGGTCAACTCCAATGCAGCAGATCAATTAATATAAATTATACATGCACGGAAAGATGGGTTAATATCATAAGTTCATTTAATTAATTGTGTTTGATTAAATGAGGTACTTTCATTAGCCCTCTTAGCCATGAACCATATATACATCATAATCCTTTTACAAGCTCAGCCGTCCAGACACAGACCTGACATTGGGAGCATATTCAAATTACCAGCAGCAGCCATGCAAACCTCCCTGCATAATTAACAACTAAACGAGCTGCAGTCACTTAAGCTGAAAAGAAAACTGTTCACATCAACCTCTCTGATACTGTTTAAATTGAAGATGTCATGGGTAAAACAAAGGTGAACAGACAATGGTAATTAAAAATTAAATAGGACAAGGGGGATTTGCTACTAATGGAAGCAAAGTGAAAAGAGGGCTAAGGGCTTGGTTGTTAAAAAAAAAAAAAAGAAAAAAAAGAAAAAGAATGCTGGTGTTAGGTGATTCTGCTCTTGTTCTCATAAGAGTGAGCCAGGGTGAACAGTGTATGTCAGGCTTCAGAAGGAAAATGATAGCACAGAGATCATCCTATAGCGTGGGCTTACAAGAAACATTGCATTAACAACTGAACTCCTAACACAGGCATAGCTAAGCAATTTGGTTTTATCCCATATGAGAAATATGCTATTCTATTTAAGCTTCATCAGCTTAAAGAAAAATCTGAAGAGCAGTCTAAGACAGGCCTCCTTGGATCACCTACCTACTTTGAAATGAATTCTTTAAAATGGGCTTTCTTGAAAGGAACTTATCTGAGTCCCAATATGAAAAAATACATAAATCTGAAGGCAGTTTTCTTCTCTTCCTTGGTTCAATGCCTGCCCTTCCAGGCACAATTGCAATTCACAGCTGTGCTCAAGATACAGCAAATGCTGCAGCTCAACAGCAGCAAAAACAGAAGTGTGAATATGAAACCTCAGAAGAACTTGTTGACTACAAGTCAGAGGCATTGCTTTGTAATAAAAATATTGGTGTGCTATCCTGATCACATTCTGCATGTTAAATACAAAAGAAAATGATGACAAAAGGCCATGGGCATCCAGAGCTTCCAGGTGTTGATTCATTTTCTCTGATAAAAATATATGTTCATTACTATTATATCACAGGCAGGATAACACAAGTATGATTTTTCAAGATAATATAAATATATTGCAGATTTTTTTCAATAATTTCAATATAAGCAATTATTTATTGGAAATCATAGTGCCAATGCAATTCGAAGAAAGCGTTAAGTTCTCCTGGCATACAATAACAAAGTCATGTTCAAACTCCTTTCAAAGTTAATTTCAACATCTAACATTTGACACAAACCTCATTACATTGGCATTCCTTTGAATTAATGAAAAGCATTAGCAGACTCTCTGCCCATGAATGGGCAAAATGGGGCCAGGGTGCTCCATCTCAGGGGAGGGAGGTGATAGAAACACAGAGAGTCCAGAGTAATGCTGACCAGCCATGACTTCCAAAAGACATGAGTTAAACTGTGTTAGCTGTCCTGGAAACTCCTGGGAGCTTACAGCTAAATGTGAAAGTCATGCAAGTTTTCCCATTCCTCAGTGCAGTGATGCTGCCTACATGGATGCTCCACTGCCACATTTCTGCCATATATAGCCCAGTTACAGAAATATCCTTTAAGCATATATTTTTACCACAAGCTGCTAAACAAAAAAAATCTTGCTCTGGTCAAGCTAAAAACCCCTATTACCTTAAAATAAATAAAAAGCAGCAATTTCTTTGAAATGCCAGCATTTTGGTACCTATCGCAACGCAAGACCATGATTTGCTCTTGTGACATACACTGACTACTTGCTCTATTCTGTCCTTAGACCATGGGGATGGATTGCAGTATTAATGAAAATTATCATAGCTTTTTGACAAAACTGAGGAGAAAGACAACTCTCATGTTACTATATACACTGAACTAAATAACAGACGTATTCATCAGCATTATTATCTATGCTATACTGCGGAGACCGAAAGGACTCAGGAAGGAGAGTGACTGCACGGAAACTGACAGCTCTCATGGAATTTTTATAAATACTCATTTGTAGAGCTACAATGGGTTAATATTCCCAGATCCAAAGGTGCTTTACTGCATACATCTATCTGTCTTTAAGGATGGATATGCTTCCAATAAATATTAATAAATTCACTTTATTCATTGGCTAAAGTAGAGAAAGTAACAGTGCAGTTTATCCAGGGGATTGTCGCCCACAATTCCCCACACTCGCAAAAGCAAGCATAATTAGAACTTGATCTCTTACTAGTGTATTCATTGAAGCATGTTTCTGTTTCCATACGTCTGCAGAGAAGCAGTTTGTTAACCCAAACTCTCCTAATTTTTATGTAAGTGAAGTTGCCATTTTGGGACACAGGCATGAAAGAGAGGAACAAACTGCAAGTGGTTTCAGGATGAGAAAGGAGAAATGCTGTCTGACCAGAATGACTATCAAACAGTACAGGAAATACTCCTCCAATCACAGTCTAATGTCAATAATCTCAATAGTAATACAAACAGATGCTTAATTCATGTAATGACAACCTATGTCTTGTTATAGTTTGCCTTCTCTTTCATGCACATTTGTTTTCAAAATGTAACCTTTAAGAATTCAATTCCTGGAGTTTAACTAATCTGCTTTCTCTACTAAAGCATGAATAATATGCCTAAGTATTGCTAATTCAGCATTGAAAAATAAATTACACTTTAAGCCAAACAATTAACCCAGAACTTCAAAATGCTTCTATGTTCCATTGAATGTTGCAAGGAGAAATAATGAGGCTGCCCCCTCTGCTGCCCTCATCTTAAAATCTATGAAAATTTCACAGGATCTAGTAATATTAAATCAAGTTGCTGCTGACTCAAAGCTCCATCCAATATCTCATCATAAAAGCAGCCTTACTCCAAAGTTTAAAATTATTCTACTGAGGCTCTTCCTAGGGGTATTCCCACAGAAGATGTAACACACGCTCCTGCTGGCACAACACGTGCCAAAAGCCATACATTACATCCTTAGGGAAATATACATGACGTGTTCAGAATTTGATGCTAATCTTACCTCTTTATTCCACTGAAAACTTCTAAGTTTTCTTTGGTAAAAAGAAGTCCAGCATGGTTCAAAACTCCCTTCTGTAAAGCTATGGAACAAAAAACCCATGAAGTGCTTCATACAGTTTTCTTGTAAATTACTCCACCTGCGATCCAAACTATCACAAAGTCTGTCCAGTTTTACCGGAGAACATCAGAAAAGTATAGAAAACAGAACTGAATTTCTAATGTAAAGATAGGAAAATTTTAAAAAATGATAATAACAAATATATACCAAATTGCATTTTTAGTCTTTCTCATGAGCTGAATAAGAGGGTAACTACTTCCTTTTTCTGTTTCAATTGAAATACAATATTTTTGCTCTGTGCTTTCTCTGTAACACATGAAAGTATTGTTGACATTTAAGCAATGTAGAAAATTCAGAAACATCTTCTGGTTTAGGTATTAGTAAGGTCATCAACAACTATGGAAGAGATGCTCAGTCCAGAAGTTGTCTTTCAAGTGGAGAAAAAGGATTTTGCTATTTTTTTTTCAGTCAGCATGTCATCTCTAACTTAACCTTCTGAGACTTTATTAGAGTACATTACAGACTTCACTTAAACCACAGTACATTTTCTCTATTTTGTTTGTATTGTTTTGCTCTTAAATTAGGTTTTTGTCCTCTCAAAAATATTTTAATCATTTTTCACATATTCACAGGCATTTATAATTAAAATTATGAAGAAAATATCAGGTAAGCCAAATAAAAAATTAAAACAAGGTCCTGTAGGAGCATACCTAATATATTCTATAAACCAAGTGATATCCTCCTTGATGTGCAGTTCATGTTTTGTCTACTTGTTTCTTAATTTTATCAACAATTATGCTGTTTTATCAGAGAATATTAGATTACTTTCAATGCATAGCAGACAGTATAATCTTATCATTTATGAAAAAACAAAAAACACCACCACCCAACAGTTATAAACAACTATTAACAGGTTTCCAAATTAATTAAATTTAAGATATTAATTATAATACCTATCAACAAATTAACATGTAACATCTATTCCTTATGTCGAAAGACCTTTTAACATTATCATTGGCATAGATATCTCCAAAGCACTCTACCTCGCATTTGTACAGACCTCCTGTATTTAGCAAGTTTTGCCCTTAAAAAAAAATCTTCCTAGAAAATTCCTTTTATATACTTGGAAGATTTTAAATCATCTAATTGTTTTAATGAGCAATAAATCTTCAACTAAGAAGAGTTTAATGTCATTCTACTTTTAATTCTTGTGAGCTATCCTACAGACATCATTAAAAAGGAAAAAGTAATTATTTTAAATGAACTTCATATACTTACTCTGATAGATTCCTTAGTGAAGATGGACAGAACTTTATTGATATTTAAACTAAAGGAGATCCTGAGTCCGTGTGATAGATATTTCGAGTCAAATCCCATGCTCTCATGAACTCGGGCAATACAACAGAAATCACAGGCAGCACATCTGTCCTCAGCAACTCAAAATTCAGACATCATGAACAATGCTCATGGAATCATTTGGGTTGGAGATGACCTTTAAGATCACTGAGTCCAACCATAAACCTAATGCTATGCCCATTAAGGCTCAAAATGCCAATTTAGAAACCAGTCAAGTATTGAGAATCTTCTTTCTTTGAATCAGAGGCTTTTTATGTATTTAAAACAAAATCAGACTACTGCCATTATTTGTAAGGCTGGAAGAACAGGTATGTTATATAGGATTCATTGGAGCATGCCTTTCTTTCAAGCTTAGTAAGTAATAGCAGAGCTCCAATTTTTGTAATAAATACATAGAAAATGTCTTGATTTTTAAACCATAAAGAGAACTGAAAGCTCTTTATAGTGAGGATCAGTTTCCTTCAATTGATTGTAAAAGGCCATTTTTGGTCTCAGGTTTGGCAGTGTGGGAGGAAAAGAGAAAGGGAAAAGGAGAACAACAGTCTATCTTTAAAAAAATCATTAAATTCACTGCAAGAAATAAATCTGATGGGAAGTAGAAAATCCCAAACTTTGTATTATCTGTTTTTGACAAGTGAAAGTTTCTCTGTTTTTAATTAGGTATACATGAGTCTTGTCAAGAATCACTGTTAACACTGACAGCTTTATTATTTCGAAATTTCTTTTGCTCTTACTGGAAGCACTCTTTGCACCACATAGGCTAACACAATTATAACACAACGATATGGGTGAAGAGAGCAATATTTATGTTGCTGTATGTTAAGAATGAAACTTGGCACTGCAAGCACTGCACTTTTCAAAGGTGTGTGTGCATGTACTGGAAGAGGACCACATTTTCCTCTTAGAGGCAAGTTTATAAAGCATTGCATTCACAGCCAAAAAAGGTTTTGGCCATAATTGAAAGAGGCATAAAAACATATTGCCTCTTTCAGTAAAACCCATCTTATAACTAAGTTCTTTTAAAACTGTTTAACATCAAACTTGTTCTCTGCTCACAGAAAATGCTTATTGGATTACAGAAACTAAACTTCTTATAAATGAAAGCCTTTCCTCCAGCATACAAACACATACACATGTGCTTTGCATCCTTAAATATGTATTTTGGTAACACTGTTCAGTGAGAACACCCATTATAATATTCAAAAAGAAAAATCACTGCTGAAATCATAACTGTCCTTTTACAGGGATTGAAAAGCTAATTTTATGAATGTTAAAGTCCAACTATACCAGCAATACTAATTTTTTAAATGTTTTTAATTTCGCAGTATTCTGATATTCCGTATGCCATCTAATTTCAGGTAAGGCACCTGAGACCTAAATGTACCAGCATCTGACTCCTCCAGTCATTTACTAGTGTTTTTGCAAGTGGAATGTCAGTAGAATGAAAGAGGTAGGCAAAGGATTATAGTGTTTAACAGCTACGAACAAACTAGTCTTCAGAAGCCCTGGAAACTCAACTGAATGCTGTATATCCAAAGTTGTAATTCCAAAATTTTCAGTCCTAAATTCCAAATTACATCAGAAGACTTCCCATGACTTCATGTAATCTCTGAAATCATGACTCTGAGCAATTACCTCTGAACATTGACTTGGCTCAAAAAAGAAATTTGGTGATTAGAAAAACATACTGGGAATCCACAAGACTAGCCCCAGTTTGCAGCCATGAGAACCTCCCAGGCTTCAGGCTCTCACCAGCACAAGAAATGACAAATTAAGTTCACTAGAAGCAAAAGTAATTCAGTGATTGATTGAGAAGATAGAAGATCCCATGCCTTGGCCTCAGTATTAAACTACCCTGGTCTGGAACTTTTCTGACAGAAGTTGACTTCCCCTTTTTTTCCTGACTTTCCTTTTGCTCCTGGGAAAATCACTGATGGCCTTACATTCCTAATTTTGAAACTGGGACAACTATCTGCTCCCACACCTTAAATCTGTGCTGTCAAAAGCAAGTATTAACGTCTAGGAAGGACTTACAACTCCATTGAAAGAAACCACCAAAGAAATTTCAGTGTATGTAGAACCTGGACAAAAATTCAACTGTAGTAATGGTAGTTCAGCTCCACAGGATTTTGAAGGACTGGAAGGAAATTTGCTGGCTCTTGCTAAGGAAGAAAACTGAGTCTAAACAATATTTTTTTTTCTCTATGTACTTCAGAGAAATGTATCCTTTACAGGTGGTAAAATACACAAAATGAGGTATGAAAAGAAATCCCTGACTCAGAGAGCTTGCCAGATTAGCAGAGAGGTGTTGATGCAATGCAGTATTATTCCTTTGCCTTCTGAAAAGGGGGTATCCCCTCTCCCAAAAC
>JAWUZG010000970.1:680000-682500 GCA_036785705.1 Acanthornis magna | reverse complement strand
GTTAACAGATGACTAAGCAATACAAAAAGAGATTAAACAATATCCTGTCAAAGATGTGATATCATGCATTTTCTTGGATATTCTGGAGTTTTCCCTTTCCCTTTTTCTAAGCAATGTGTTCCATGATTGTAACGTCTCTTAATAGCTGAGATACAAAAAATGGACTGTGACAATCTATATTAATACATCTCAGTTGTTTTCAGCCTTCTGATCAAGGTAAAACAAAAAAAAGAAGGGTGAGGAAAGAAATTGGACACCAGTGACCATTAAAAGTAAAGGAATGGGCTGAACTATCACAGCATAGGTTGAATCCTCATTCAGGCTGTGACAACATGAAATCTCCAGGCTGAACTTATTTCAGTAATTTGGTTAAAGTAAAATTTGGACCTTAATGCTCTCTGGTCCCAGAGAAACCAAGAACTGGTAGCAGCTCACATCCTATCCACTGCCACACTTGTATCATCCATGTGTATCTCCCTTTCCCTTGTTTTGCGCATCATGATCTCATTGATTTAATTGTTCATTAGTTTTATTACCACTCCATTACGATGTCAAGAGTAAGGAGTGCAGTTTGGATTTAAAGGCTAAAATGCTAACAGATTGAAGTTCTATTTAGATGTGAATATGAAGAACAACCTTATAAAACAAACTGTTGTTTAAATTAAATGTATTAGATGTTTTCTGAATTGTGATTGCTAGTTTAGCTCTTAGATGATAGGTTTTGATCTATGCAGTTGCTTGTTCTATTCTTGTTAGTAATTGATACAACTTTTTTCCTTTTAAGTTACATACATAGCATTGACTTAATATAGGAAGACATAAGAACAGTTATCTGAAATTTGGAAACATGAGTGTTTCTCTTCTACTTGCCAGAATTATCCTCAGGATACCATAGAATCCGCACAACAAAAGATTTAAGTCCGAAGGGTAGCCTCCTGACATGGAATTTAGCCTAGACAGAATGTTAGGAGAATTACAAGGTATATTGCAAGTCCCTGTGTATGACTGTTACTTCTGCTATTTATTCTCCATTTGCTAATTCACAGGAATCCCATCAAACCTACTTTTTCTCCAACTCATACCTTGTTGGCTACCATCAACAATTGGGCTCCTGATAAAACTGAGAGTTGCTGCCACAGGTGTACTGAAGAGAGTCCAAAGGGAGAAACAGGACAAAAAGCACAAATTCCTCTGACTCATAGAAATACAAGGTCATTCATACACAAAAAAAACCATAACAGCAGCTTTTAGATAGCTATGCACCCATCCCAAGCAGAACAGGGCACTGTGGAAATTACTTAATGTTTTCCATTCTATTAGGCAAACTTCAGAGGCTTTGGACATGTATTCTGAGGTGTTTATCTGCAGTTTATTTCAGACTGAAAACAGTTACACCTGAAATCTCGTAAAATATTTTTATGGAATTGTTTTCCCAGATAAAATGATTAAGTAAAGTAGTAATAGTTTTTATTTTGTTTTAGCACAAAATTTATAATGATAAAATTTAATCAAACTTTATATTTTTAAAGTGATATATTTGTTATAAAATACAGGGACTCCAACTGATCTTTATTTTAGCTCATTCCAGTTCTCACTTTGAAGAGCTGGCATCAAAAATTTCATTTCAGTATTACTTCACAGACATTTAATGCAATTAAGTTAAAATTTATTTACCTTTCCTTAGTTTCAATGGGATTTTATGTTTTCAAGTTATTTTTCAGGTGCATAATCATGTGCACAGGTATGACAGGAAAGCAAATATAGACATCTCTATGACAAAACATGAAGTCCAAATATAAGGAACATAATTATTTTTGATAGAACTCAGAAAAGAAAAAAAAGAGAGAGTGGTAGATTTTTCCAGTGTTTTTCACCATAGCTTTTCTTGCACTGTTCCCTTGAACACTGTACAGACTTTTAAGACAGCACGATTTACTCACTAGCACAAGAGCCTTCTTCAGATTGCAGAAGGGCAACCCCTGTGCTCTGAAGCCATCAGTAGCAATGGAAAGATCATTGTCCAAGGCCATCTCTGCACTGCTGATGGTACAAGCTGCAGAAACATCTACGCACCAGTTTGGAGGAGGCTTGTTCGCCAACACAGTGCGGGAAAGTGCCGTGCATCCCAGGATTGCTGGGGCACCGGGAGCAGGAGCCTGTGTTGTGCCCAAGGTGATGGACCTTGTGTTCCAGCAAGCCCAATGCAGCCTTTGGCTGTGCCATCCAGGCACACACAGCTCAGCCCAGCCAACACTTGCTTTTTGTTTCCTGTGACAAAAGAAAACAACCCCTACAAGTTTTTAATAAAGTCTATATTTTGCTTCAGAAACTTTCCTAAATAAATCCTTTCCAGTGCACAAACTTCATCTTGGGTATCTTGAGATCTGTATTATAAGTAAGACAAAATTATCAAATGGCAGACTTGGAATATAACAAGTTGGTCTTTTTAAATCCTGCATTATCAACCATGGAACTGGCTGACAGAGAATACTATCAACCA
>JAWUZG010000970.1:622500-675000 GCA_036785705.1 Acanthornis magna | reverse complement strand
AAATTATGGAAGTGATTTCCATCTATAAGTGAAGACCAAATGGAACAGCTTCATTTAGCAATAGTAAAACCACAAACAAGGTTGCTGAAAGAGTCAGAAGGGTACCCAGGCTGAGACAGAAATGTCCAATATTAGGCAGAAGAACATGTCCACCACGTGTAGGCAATATCTCCTGGGGACTGTTTAAATAGTTAACTGTTTACTGAGTCATATAGCACAAAAAAAGCAATGCAGACGCTGTGTCTTAGGGCAAAGAAGGGAGAAAGGGCACTTTGGTTAATTGCACCAGTGGGAAAACCACTTCACAGTTGCTTTCCATAAGAAGATATTTTTTGCCAGTGGCTGAGGCAGAGGTTTATCAGTCCAGTGTAGCTGGTTGCCTTAACTGCCAGGCTCTTTTATAAGAGAAAGGAAGGTGCAGAATCCTCCAGAGATGCATCTATCTTAGAAAAAAGTAAAGTACATATGTCACACATATTTTGAAAACATTCCTTTCTCTCTCCCCACTACAATACACCATCTACTTATTGTCTCCTTAGCAATCATGTTTTAAAGACATTAACACTAAATGTTCAGAAAAATTCCAAAGTCCTAGTGGAACTAGTGCAGAAGTAGTGCAGAACTATCTGCAGAACTAGTTATTGTATCAAAGTTTGAAAACAGATCAGAGGTGCAGAGTGTGAGAGTGTGTGTGTGTGTGTGTCTGTGTCTGTGTGTCTGTGTGTGTGTCTGCGTGTGTCTGTGTGTGTCTGTGTGTGTGTGATTTTAGTGCTTTAATTTTTCAAATGAACAATGAAAACATAGACAGTCCTGTAATCAAGTTGTTTCCCTTCTTGCAACCTTCCTTTTTTGTTTGTCTCACCTACAGGAAAGCTAAAAAATATTCATATGTTTCAAACACATGAGAGTGAATGTTCTGCACTCTTTATCAGGCTATTTGTTCTTGGCAAACTATTTCAAAATAACCCGACTCTTTTATTACTCCATCACTCTTGGACAAAATTGCACTGTTCTGGTTGTGAACAGCTACAAACATACTGATATGCAAAGAACAGGTTGTTGTAATATTTAGTGCCAATAAAGAAGCAGAAAATAATTTTGCATCTTCTTAAAAACAAGAAAGATTTTATTCAGAATGTTTAAGAGACCTAGTGTTCATTGATGTATGTGAAAGTCACCTCAGAACCTCTAAAAATAATCAGGCGCTTTACCCTACTTTTAGTAATGAAGAAACTGTCAATAACTCCTTCATTTGCTGGCTGATTTAGTAAAACTTCTATGAAGACAGTAAATTTCATGTTTTAGTATACATGACAGTCACATTCTAGATGTTAAGATGCAACAAACAGAAATCAATATCCCCCAACCTGAGCATGAATTTTGTCAGCTTCCAATTATTATCTTGCTTGTGGGAAAGATCAAAGAATAATTGAGGTTCTTGGTCTTAATGTCACAGAATGGATAGATAATTTTAGTTGTGAAGAGATGCAATCCCAGATATAACATGCTTAGCCTGGTTACATTTGTTAACCAGTCTGTAGGTGGCTCCTGAAGTCACGTGCACTTTATGGACCATATATTTCACAGCAAGAAAGGCAAACTACATTAAGCTTATGTCACTTACATAGTCATTTTCCCTTTAATACTCAGGTGAAAGAAAGTCTAATTTTACAGATCTATTTTAGCTTCCTCACCATATCTCCATCACATTATTTTTTACGGGAAAAGATAATTTAAAAGAAAACTCAGTAAAGAGCAAATGCATGTATTTACCTCATTTGCAGACACAAAACTAACTTGATTAATAAACTAGACAGTAAGAAAACAATTTTCTTTTAGGAAATTTGAGCTGAACTTTATATTTCTTTACTTGAAGAAGGGGAAGAATCTGTCACCGTTTTTTAAAGTAAGGGTACTGTGAGTGCCAAAACTGAAATTCACTTAGATGGAAGGTAATGATGGTAGACATCCTCAGCACAGATTACGTCCCTTTGTTTATTAGCTGGAAGTACTTACATAAAAATCTCAGTAGTGACAGGTTTGTATCCAAACACAGACTCTTGAACCTCAGCATCCAAGGGCCCCCCAGTTTCAAACAATCTGTACTGTGGAGTCTGCCTGCTCTCCACATTATGGAGTTGTTTGTCTGTGAAAGATACAGAGCTATCGGTTTATCTCTTAGATGCTCTGGTTTGACATCAAGTGGTAAATTTAAAGTAGTTAAAATGTGAAAGTCGATTACCAGGATGAGACAGTTTTGAAGAATTGACACAATCTCACTTAGGTGAAAGAGACAGAGAAGTCCCGCCCTGTCAGCCCCCAAAGGGATTCTTCACCCCTCCATCATTAACATATAAACTCCGTCCCATCTCCTCTATGATCGTCTCCTCCTGAAGTGACTCTAAAAATGCAAACCCCACTGAGATGCTGAACTATAGCCTACCTATCTTCTAATAAAAACATTTAAGTATGTGCATTTTTAAAATATTTTCAAAATATTCAGGTGAGTAAAATTTGGAGATGGAGGGGATTCTCTCTCTGAGGTGTCTGATCAAGCAATATCAATGCTAATATAACCAGGACATTTTCAGGAACTCATTAACTTAATGTCTTCATTTTTGGGAAAGCACATCAACACACAGAGTAGGTATTTTAAGACAGGATATAGCAGGTATAACCTCAGAAACTGCTGATCCTGATTACCTCGATTCTGTACCACAAAGTCTATGATAGATCACAAGCAAAAAGAGAGGTTTAACAGACCATCTGACCACACTCATTCAGTGTTTTAGTTCAGGTATTAGAGAAAAGCTTTTCTTTGAAATCCACACCACACAAAACTGTGGTCTAGGCAGCTCCAAAGATTATTCTTAATTTTTCTACAAATGCACCAAATCTCAAGCTGAACGAATTAATAATATTTTTATTAATTTAACTTTCTAAGGTTGACTTTTCATGATTTCCTGAGATGAGATTTGTTTTTCCAGTTTCCTTTGGTCTCTTCTTGCAAGGTTTTCTTTTTGTTGTTTTGGTTGGGTTTTTGTTTGTTTGTTTCTGGTTAGGTTTTTTTGGTTTGGGTTTTTTTTTGGTAAGAGATGGTAACATTTTCTTACAAAATTTCAAAGCCTTCTTTAAAATTGGATTTATCTTTGCCGATACCTTCTGGTGTCTTCCACAGGTACCTTTTTCATCACCTCTAATTTCAGAAAAATCCAAACTGGGGGAAGAACAAAGCTAAGCCTACACAACCTCTTCTTTTCCACTGCCTGCTACAGAGGCATGATGAACAGCAATTTCTTACCAATGAATACATAAGAGCGGAAATCTCTAACATGGGTTCAGTTATGCTGGGAAGTACATAGGTTCAGTTATGCCATTTTCTTGTTGCATTTTATTTCATTTGGGAGATATATGCAGCGCAAAACAGTATTCGCTAATATAAATGAACATACCTTACAAGCACTTTGCCGGTATAGTATCCCTTCTTGGACCATTATTTTCATGCTTTATATGAGATAGAAAAGCTTTCAAAACCAGACAATAACACAAGTACCACCTAGAGTAAAGAATAGTTTATTGGGCGGGGGGGAATGCATGTGTTAATGTCATAGCTCTTTTCCCTTCTCATAGCTGTGATAGAGATTTGAGCACATTTCCTGAAAAGAGGAAAGAAACAGTATATATAAGAACCAAAACACTATTTGAAAATTTCATGCAAGGAGGAAGATATTCCAAATCAGAAAAACAGAACAACAATGTAGAGGAAAACAGAGGAGGATTCTATAGTTACAGATGTTCAAATGGGTATTTGGGATTGGCACAAACTCAATTCTAAAACAAATAAAGGTAGTGGAGATGAATTCCCTGAATAAAAGCAAACAAAGGAAGCTTTTTCCTAAACGCTTGCAAGGTGTGCATATATGAAGTGCCACTGGTTGTGTTCAAAAATTAGATTATTCTTAAAAAAATAATTAAAAAGAAGAGCATTTGATTCCAAACAGAACTTCTTTAACAGATGGATAGGGGAATGGCAGAATAATACAATCCCGTCTGCTGTCTGAGTCCCTGCTGAGAGCTACTTTCAAGCTGATAATACAATTCTATTTGTGGCTAAAATCGTGCTGTACTGGCAATTTAACTCCTCAGGTTTTTTTGCAGGGGGAGAGTGAGAGATTGTTTTGTTTTGTTTTTACCTTATTATTATGAAGTATTTCTATGATATCATCTAAAAATGTTGAATGTCTTGCTTTTTATTATAGCTAAGATCTGAATTCAAAAGCATATTCTGAAACCCAGGACATGAAACAATCTGAGCAAAACTTTAAGTTCATGTACTTCCAGTAGAAGCATGATGGGTAAAATGACAGATTAACATTGACTTCAATAGGGGATGTATATATTCTTTAAACAGAATATAGGCTTGGATGTTGTCTAAAAAGGACTGAATCACTGTGTTGCAGTGTTTGTAGCTTTTTTTTTAAACACATGTAACAGGTATGCCTGTTAATTAAAAAAAAAAAAAAAAGGAAAACAAAAGTAAAAAAAATAAGATCTACACCAATAGATTGATATAAAACAACAGAATTGTTGATTTGTGGCTGGTGGAAGAGGAGGTTGTATCTTTTACTGAATATGGATGTGATGTAAATTATATAGTCAAAAGTTGCTAAACATAATTTTAACTAATGCAATATTCCTGTAAATATGAGAATATAAAGAGAGGTGTGAGAAAGCTTTATTCACTTTTCATGTTGATGTTAAAATAGAAACAAGGTAGATCAAGACACCTCGAGCCGAGTTCTGCCAAGGTATAAAGGCATTCAGTGCTCATTTCCTGTATATGGATTCAGTCTGGCTCCATGACTACTGCAAGATCAGCATCAATAGTAATTCTAGTTGCAAACTTACACTCATTGGCAAAAGTTGTTGGGTTTTTTTTTCATGGACAAGACTTGTAAATGTCAGATGAATTCTAGAGATAGAAACACCACCACATAAAAATTGAATGAGGTCTTTACCATCTCATCAACAGCACTGTCTTTTTGCATGAAGGGGTTGACTTACCCAGACATGAAAACATGAACGTGATTTCCAGTTGATTGCCCAGAACTTTTTTTACCGTAGTAGAAAAAATTCATGTCATATGCTAACAGTGTTGATTACACAGGAGTAATCCATCACTGGGCATGTGGAACGACTGCCTAGACACATAGCCAGGTAGAGCTTGACACTGACTGTTAGTTTGTCTCTTTTGCTCTTTTCAGTAATTCTCTTTGTCCAAAGGGTTAAGTGTTAATGGAGATTTAACCTGTGATAAGGATAAACAATACTGAAAATAACCTGAAACCGCCACGTGAAATCTTGCCACTGGCCAGTACACTGAGAAGTCTTCTGATACCTTCGTAGCTGTGTGGAAATTTTATTCCTGTTAAGGGGTGTGACAGAACTGGTTGGCAGCTCAGCCTCTGACAAAACCAGTCTGTTTTGGCCTACCTTTTATAGTCAGGAGCTCATTCAAACTAGTGAGGAAGAATAGCAAAATGCTCATATCTGACTTTCAGGGCAAATGTTCTTCTCTCCTCCCTATCGCAAGGAATTCAGGAGTCTGGTATTGCACCACAGTGATTTTGCCTGCCTTTTGTGTGGGGTCCCACATTTTTGTGTTATTTGAGGTTTTCTCACCACAGTAGATCTATCTTTTTGGCTATCTATATTTGGAAATGTTTTCATCTATCTCTTTCTTCAAGGAATATAGAATTTATTACCAAATCATAGATTTTTAAAGTTGAAAATTTTAGTAATCTTCCACAACTTGGCCTCCTGTGACTGGGTATCCCACAGAATTTTGCCCTAGTCATTCTCCTATTTTGCCCAACTAAATGAGATAGTTTAAGAGATCCAATTTGAATTTAAATCCCAAGTGACAGGAAATGGTTGCAATACTTAATTCAACTTAAAAGTTTATATCTTATTTCTACTTAGAATTTCTGTGACTTCCCCTTCAAAGCCTTTCATCTTATTAGGTCTCTGCCTGCCTGACATGAAATAGCTTATTGGGATCAGTGTGCAACCATCAACATTCTCACCTTTTCAAACCTCAAGGCCTGTATTAGAGCAAAGACTTTATATTCCACTTGATTCAGATGAATAAGAGAAATCTGCAATTACTCCTCCAATGCTCAGGAATATCTATTGGTTTGTTTCCATTTTTTTTATTCCTGTTCCTTCAGAATTAAGAATATTTTGCATTATTAAAAGCTTGGGGTTGCTTCTCTCCAGAGCATAATCCTTTCCCTCCATATTCCTTTTTTTTCCTTTTTTCCCTTCCAATTCAATAAAGATGAAGAAAAAATGGTGAAAAAATAATTAAAAGGGGAGGGGGGGGGGTGAGGAAGGGGTTCAGCATTTACAGCTACTTCTTAATATTCAATTTGTTTAAAATAGCCCTGAAATAATGTGGTGGGTTAACTTTGGCTGACTGCCAGGTGCCCACCAAACTGCTCTTGCGTTCCCCCTTAACAAGACAGGGGAAGAGAGTGAGATGAAAAATCTTGTGGGCTGAGATAAGAACAGGGAGATTTGCTCACCAATTACTGTCACAGACAAATGAGACACAACTTGGGAAGATTAATTTAATTTATTGCCAATTTAAAAAGAGTAGGACAGTGAGAAAACTAAACAAATCAAAAGAAACTTTCCCTACACCCTTTTTTCCAAGCTCAGCTTCACTCCTGACTCTTCTACGTTTGCCCCCCACCCTAGGTGGACCAGATGGGACTGAAGTGATGCCATCAGTTCATAAGTGCCATCCACGATTTCTGCTACTCCTTTTCCTCTGCTCCACCACGGGGTCCCTGCCATAGGATGCTGCCCTTCATGAGCTACTCTGAGTACTTCCCACAGGCTGCAGTTCCTGCATTTTCCACTCTTTCTTACATACATTATAACAGAGACACCACCAGCATCACTGATTTGGCTCTGATCTGGCCGGTAGTGTGTCCACTTCTGGCTGAAGCTGACTCTGTCCTACGTGGGGACAGCCCCCAACCTCTCTCTCAGATATCACCCCTGCAGCTCCCCACTCTACCAAAAGCTCCGATATAAACCTAATTCAATTAATAATGCATTACAGATTCAGAAAAATGTTTCGGTCTGCTTTTTCTATATTTACGCTTGTACTACAGAGCAGGGATACTCATACAAAGAGTCATTGACTGAGCAAGTAGCTACCCATTCATGATTACATTATTTTAGTTATTAGATTGATTTTGAGTATATAAGATATTAAAATAACTAAGATTTTCATAACTATGAACCATCCTGAAGCACTAACACTATGCAGTCTCCAGTTATGAAACATGAATTAATTACGATTAAAAACGTTGCAAAAATTAATGGACACCTCTATGAATGGTTTGGTACACTGTGCCAAAGCAACAAAATGGAATTGCCAGTCTTCAGAGTTTTGTCAGGGAATCCTCAGCTTCAAAAGTTAATATGCCACTTTTCCAGCACAGGTAGACCTTTGTATCCTCTGCTGGGTTATGTGATAATGTGGCTTCAGTGAGAGGGAATGCATGTTGTGCAGATGGACCATTCTTAAAGAATATTAAGCTTATAAGAATTGCAAAGATATTTATTGTTTGCAGAGAATGCAGAATGAATTCATGTTATATTTTAGAAATAGTAATACATTAAACTCTGATGGTAAAATTAAAGAGATTACTCTCAAACTTTAATGATTATCCTTTTTTAAATACATAAATATGAGATAATTCTGATAGAGTATGTAAAAAGACATAAGTGTACTAGTCTCTAAGGTGGCACCATCTGCTTACAATTAGACAAGAACACATTTCTTCTCTTGTGCAGATTTTTGAGAGGCTAAGGCTTGAAAAGGTAAATTTATCCCTAAGTGGTCCTGGTGCTCATCCTCATATTGACAGAGTTTCCTGCTCCGTTTCCGTTTGTGCCTTTTTGAGACAAACTCAGAGAGAATAAAGATAAAAGTCACAATAGGCATATGCTCAACTCAGCTGTGGAAATTACAAAGGTGAAAAGATGAGAAACACGTAGCATGATTTCAACATGCCTTTCAATCTGAAGCTTCTCCTCACATTAAAATTATTTATTTTAGTGTTTTATAATTAGGAGCAATTAAAATGGATGGGGACTTTCATATCTTTGGGGAGCCTTTTTGTTTTTTTTGTTTTAATTGTTTTGGTTTGATGTCTCCGTTTGTTCAGGAGGCAGAACAGACCTCACATCAAAATAAGTGATTTCAAATAGGCCAGAAAGTGGAAATAGGAAATCTTTAAAACAAAACCCAAAATCTGATTTGAAGAGATGAAGCTCTGAGAAATTTCAGATTGCAATGAGTTTCAGATATGTGCCTTAAATATTTATACTATAATTATCCAGAATGTTTGAGCTTGTACAGCATTTTAGTACTTGGATAAAGAGTGAAGTGGCAATGCACAATATCCAAGTAATTATGCAAGTACCCAAAACATGGGGCAAGAATTTGGATTATGTTTAGGAAAATAGAAAACAAAGAAAGAAAGAGAAAAAAGTGATGTAAAGAAACAAAAGAACATTTTGAAAAATAATTACCCTATATAAAAGATCTCAAATAGAAATTATTAGAATGAAGCAGTTTTAATCTGTAAGATCACCTTTTCTGTTTACTTCTACTCCCATAATTCTCTTTGGTTATGATTTGAAGTGTGTCATTGGAAAGCATCAGCATAACCTATAAAACAGTTTATTACTAGAAGGTTATCTTACATCCCTTTAGAAGCATGCATTATTTTTTAAACAAATAAGATAAAGAAAAATGTAGCTGGAGCTTAGACATTAATTATTAATGAAATTATGTTTTAATTGCTGAAGATTCTAAAGACAATATTTTAATTAAATGTAGAAGTAAATATTTCATTTAGCATGCAGATTGACTAACATGTTTAGAAAATGAAACCTTAACAAATTATGCCTTCCTTCATTAGACTTGGGAAAAAAAATTAAAAGTAAAGTTATTATAACAAATTCCTGACTGAGCTAGGAAGGGAGGATACCATGCAGAAGGGACTGGAAAAGGGTAAAATATTTCAATATTTTTGCATTTTTACCACAAATTTATTTGATTCTAATGCAGAAAAATATAATTGTCAACATTTTCAATAAAGAAGCTTTTAAATTTTTTTTCCTTCTACTATACTAACAATTCCAAATACTCCAAAGCAAAGATTGTGTCTCTTCTCCTCGCCTCTTCTCCCTTGCCCTTCCCACACTGTAAAATAATATATTGGTATTCCATTTTCTTTTCACCAAGAAAAAGATTTTTCTCTCATTTTTTTTCTCCTGCTTTTTCTTCCCCTTTAGGAGGCGAAGGATGACATATTGGTCCCCAGTGAAGTAAAAAGAAAAATTCCCACTGACTTCAATAAGGACAGAATATCATCCAGAATGCTCATATTCCTGAGACCTTTGTACTATATGCACAGTAAATTACAGCTGGTGTCCACCTGTCATTTTGTATTTTCCTGCTTGTCCTTTTCTTTCGGTTCAGAAATTTTTTTTAACCATCTGATTTTTGAGCAATGGGTTTCAGATATTATGAGAGGGGTGAGACATGGGGATTTTGTATCACTCTATGATGGCCCCTGCCAAGAGATAATGGATTGACATTGACAAATCCCTAAGAGCTAGACCTGACAGTTAGCGGATGCTGTGAGATCAGTCTCAGAGAACAGTCTAAGGTTAAGGGGGCAAAAGCAGTGCAAATACTCCACACTTGTCTGATTTTGAGTCTTCCAAACTAAATGCGTTGAAAGTGAGAGGAAGCAAGTCAGCAGTGGCAGAGGGAAAGCAGGGGGAGAAGGGACGGTACAGTGAAATCTTTACATCAAACCCAACACATCAGTCATTGCAGAATTCTTCACGGACTACAGGTAGTGATGATTTATAGGTGGTAAGCTTCAATTTGGGAGGCCATAAGCACATTCTTTGATCTAGACTTCTACAGATTTGTTTCCTATGTACTCAGTAAGTAATAAGTGATTTGCTATTGATTTGTCCACAGGCAGAAGAAAAGTGGATTGGTGCTGTAACCCCAACGTGAATGGGAACTTCAGGGACATTGCTATAGAAGGGGAATGCACACAGACAGAAAAATGTCCAGATACTTTTAACATGCCAAGTCTCTAGCTCCCGAAAGTCCTCCAGCTAAAGCTTTAATATTATCAAACCCTACACAACTGCCTTTACTTCAAATGATAGTGTTTGACCATAACTACCAACAGAAATACATGATAAAAGAAAATCCCTTAACAGTCATGACCTGAAATCCCATGCACAGATTCCCAAGATACATTAAGCATTATCTTAAAGAGCTTAAAATGCTGCCAAGAATAAGAACATAAGGTAAAAGTCCAATCTATAGGAAACGCTTTTTCCAGTTACATAACAGCTTAATTATTTAATTCCATCATTAATGCAAAACAGTACAAAGCTATCCCCTGTGTTTTGCATCATAAAGCTGGAAGACCAATTTGTCATTAATGGAAATTTTTGCTCTAGAAAATTTTGCCTTGATTTTTGCTTCTGATTTGTAATCTTATGGACTTACACTCATAATAATATATGAAAAATAACTAATGCAAAAAATTGTCTTTACTGCTTCAAAAATGTCTTTCAACGTTCAAACTTAGTTATTCAGATGTCAAGCCTATATGAAGTATTGTATCTACCATGCTATGGCCTGACCACACCTACTTATAGTCATAAAATTTAATTACAAAATGAATTAATTAACTGGTTGAGTAAATCTCAGGAATTTGCTCTTTGTTTTCTCTGAACATTTTTAAGAACAAAATTTTCCTAATAAACATTTCTCATGGACAGAAGTTAAAAAAGGAGTATTATAAAAATTACAATACATTACAACTATTCTTGATATTAATTGTTAATACAACTGGCAAAGGGAATAGGTTGGACCTAACATAACTGGCAGTAAACCTTCAGCTAATTTCCAGTAGGGATAAGATTTATCCCAATATGAAAACACAGTATGTAAGAATTCCTACCTTTGAGAAATAAAACAATGGGAAAAGTTTAAATAATTTTTATTTTTTTTTATTGCTTTGACATGTTTGGCAGTTTTTTTGGACTTACTTTGTTTTCTGTATCTTTGGGTTACTTTACAAAACTAAAGTAATTTAAACTCTGTTTTAGGCTCAGTTTACTAAAAATTTCCCTGTTCAAAGACAACTTACCTAACAACATATAATCAGGCTTTGGTGAGCCAGTTCCTTCACCAATCAATTTTTGATATAATGGTTTGAAACAACAGCAGCAGTATGCCGTGACTGATAAAATTTTTTGCACTCAGGTACTGAGCCTACTCCATTTTGACTAATAGTGGCTTTAGTGAGCTAAGAAACATGAAACGATGAGTGTGAGAGCTTATAAAATTTGCCTCCATGTCTGTACCTCACTTAATAATTCTCTCCTCCAGAAGAATGGAGGAAATTACAATAAAATTGTAGTATAGAATGTCTTTATTTTTTCTGATGACTACAAAACCATGTACAAGTTGAGCTCAGCCACTGACACAACTCTCATGTTTTATGCGATAAAGAAGTCAATGTGCTTCAGGGGTCAAAAGTACCATAAGCATGAGACAAGATTTTTGTTTCTGATCTGCAATCACCCATTTAAGTGATTACTACAACACTGGTGTCTGTGTGTGTGTGTGTTATGTGTGTGTGTCTTTATGCCTGCACCATCAATTTAATTTCAGACTAATTTTCATATAGAATTATTTGGAGGAGGAGTGCGGAATTCTGTGGGGTTTTTTCCTCCTGGGGACTATTTATTATGGTGATATGATGTATCTCATATGTAATATATAGATAACATGATACTAAATTCTGGCAGAAAAATTCGCAGGGTGAATAAAATAGAACTCTATAGCCCCATTTTGAAGCTATATAATTTTATATTACATAGGTTTGGAACCCTAGTTTATAAAGACTATACAATATACCAAGGTGCAAGGTAAATGAAAAGATCATTTTAAAACACATACTTCCCAGTTGGTTAAACCACATTATTTTATTTTCCTAAATCTGAAATCTCTGGCCACAAGAAATGAAGAAATTCTGAAGAAAAAATGGTAAATTTTTGAGACAAATTGAGAAACGAATTTCATGAGTATATGGGGGAAAACAATGAAACACATTTGTAACATTTTAACTTGTAAAATTATTTTCAAGGCCAAACTGAGCATTAAGAGGAGACATTACGAAAGGTCCTAAAAAGGCATCACTAAGGAGCAGACCTAGATAAAAGACAGTTAATTATGCTCACAGATATTTATTACCTCAAAGTGTCTAAATAAAATGTAGCTTTTAAACTATTATCCAAGCAAAACCAATGATTCTAACTGGTTCTTTTTACTCAGTATTGATATTCTGTACAGAAAAACACACATAAGCACAATTTCTTAAAACACACCCAATACCAACAAGCATAATTTTAAAATGTAAGGAACATCCTGAAAACTAATAATAAATACTCCTTCTCCACCAGTTTGACTTTCTGAGGAGCACAGCCTCGAAACCTGTGTTTCCCAGGAAGCATACTGAATATGAATAAAAACCCATTGCTCCTAGTTTTTAAGTGAGGATAAGTAGTGGCAGACATATAAGAAACGCACGGTTGAAATGAAAATGCATGGAAAATAACTTTCTCAAAAGTACCTCTCTAATTCTGGAATCTTAATTACAGTGTGAATTTACATATGGAACATGAGACAAAATTAAAAATGCAGACTGTTATTTAGTAAAACAAGAATGGACATTCAAGAAACAATTGAAAAATGCATGTTTACATGTTGCATTTTACTTAAAAGAAAATCTATATAAATTTATATTGTTTGTTCTTTGCTTTTCTCTGATAGTTAGAAAACAGCTGTTCTATTGCTTTGGACTTTGACTGGCTAGATTGCAAGGCTCAATAATCTGTCTCGGCTCAGGGTTAAGTGATGGAATTCATTTAAATGCCCCAGAAGTAATCATCCACAAAGAGTACATTATTTCTTTTTTATGAATTTTCAAACCTAATACTGATGGGTGGCATGCAATTAAACCTGATCAATATGTAATTTAGGTGGGCTGACATGTTTTCAAATTCTCAGAATATAGATTCTTTCAATATTGCAAGAGCTTAGTGAAATACTCAGCCCTTATGAAACAGCCAAAGCAGTTTAGTACAGTAAAACAACAAAATATGCCTGTTCCAAAGACAAATGGGGAAGAAATTAAAGTTACAGACACTGCTTTCCACAGAAATAAGTAAGAAAAGGAAGCCTTTCTTAACAGGCTCAAAACACTGTTTTGATAGAAATTAACACGTATATGTAAATGTTTATGTATTGCATGATATAAAGCTGGGGCATTAATTTTTTTAACAGGGTCTTTAAACAACTCTGAGAGAACTGGCTTATGATAACAGTCATTTATGTATCACAGATGTTGCTTCTGAAAGACTCTATTAGCAAAATATTAAAGAAAAGTTTGTTTGTTTTTTTAAAAATGTGGCTTATCATAGTGATCCTTTGTGTTACGCTAATAAACAAGGCGAAGTACATTGCCTTGTGACCCTAAAGGTCATCAGTGACAGTCTCTAGTATTACTAATTACCTTGCTGTCATTTACACAATAAGAATTACACTTGACTTCTTATAATCTTACATGAACCAATTTTTAAATTTATGCCTGAGGTTCTAGTCTTCTTCCTCTCCTGTTTGCACAGAGAGCACCAACATTGCTTTCCAGAAAAAAAAAACAAAAAACCATAATCACACATTACTCTCTAAGAAAGCAATATTTGAGAAAGCAAGGACATTTTAAAATATTTTTGATCTTTAGCTTATTTATAATTTTGAAACTAGTTTTAGATAACAAGAAAAGACTGAATTGCCTATTTTCTCTGTGATGCTTTTTTATCACATATAAACTGCATTTCTCAGATAGTTCTGTTCAGCTTTTCCTTATGACTCTTAGCATTATTAGTACCTTACATCATGACACAACTTCTGTAAATGTTGAAGTTGTGTTTAATATTGCATACCTATAAAGCACAAATTTGAGTATCCCGTAGGATAGATTTTCAGATTCTTAAAAACTCTGCCAAAACCTGTTTTCTGTTTTAAGAGTTTTGGGGATCATCTTCCTGCATTTATCCTATATGAAAATATATCACTCATTCTCCTGTGAAGTTAGAGAGACGGCTTTAAGTAGTGGCAGAATTTTGAAATCCTTTTCTCGTTAAGTGGGAAAAGATGGGGAGAAAATCGGTTCCTGATTTTTTTCATAGCTATATGGGTGTAAATCTGCTATAAGCCTGTTCACTTTCCTGGATTTTTGGAATGTAGTTGTAGGTAGATTTAATGGGGACACACAGACCTCTGCTCCCCATTGCACACTCAGAGACTTTGGTGCCCATCTACACAGGCCAGGTTAATCCTGCAGAAAGTGACTGTAGCCTTGAAGTGTGGTGAGCCAAAAAAAAAAAAAAAAAGATTATTATTATTTTAGTTCAGCTGAACAGAAGACTGTTTTTTCTATGGAACAGGAGTCTGTATCACTAACCCAAGACAAAGAAGTTCAGAAAAAAAACAAGAGCAGCTTACTACAAAAATAAATAAAAACCTGTAATTGTTCTACTGCACAGTTTGGGTAACTGCTGAATAGATAATGTTTGTATGTCTAACTTCTGCAACTTTTTTGTATTCTCTTCATGAATGGATTTCAGTGAGTGTCAAAATCAAGGAATTAAATATAACTAAAAATACCAAAAATATTTTATGAAGATACAGTATATTTATTTTAAAAGTGCACCTCCTAGGTGCCAAATAGGAAACTGAGAAGTAGAAGTTACAATATAAATTGAAAACAGAAATATATTCATTTTCACTAGGGAAGAGCACTTTAGAATCAAGCAGCTTTATAAAAAATGCATTAAGGATTTTCAACATCATGCTAAAAGCTGTAGGCTTAAATAGAAAACATTCATTAAAAATTTCTACAGAAAGCAATAGGTTACTATCCCATCTGCAGAAAAGTGTTTCATTTGCAAATTAATAAGCTTTTATAATAGCTACAGCTGATTGGATTTATACATGAGCTTTTTCGACGGTTTACTGTTAAACTCCAGAAAATATTCCACATGGATTTATACCTCCTTTTAGCAAATATGAATTTGGTATCACAGCACTGCACAGCAGGGGTTCTAGACCAAGCCCCACAGAATTATGGCGTGCTTCCAGCCTCCCCCAAAATCCATGGAATCTGGCTGATGACAGATGCCACATGGAGCCCAGAAGGATCTGGCCCACTCCTGCCTTTAATAAAATGCTAAGCGAGTACCTTCTATGCGTCATTTTGAAATGCCTGAAGTGATATGAAGGGGAAGACATTCGCTGAGCTATTTGCTGGTCACTGGGACAGAAATGACAAAGGATTCTGTCCATTAGTTTTTCAATACAGTGTTCAATAGCAGTGGGAAATTGATGGTGTAACAGTGGCATCACATTGGGGAAACTTATGATGCGGACAATAGCACTTCCAATAAAAGGGCTTTTGATTTTCTGTGTGTCAAACTGTTTTAATATTAGGGCATTTCTAGGTCAATGAAGGGTTAATGTAGCACCATAAATCATATCCAAACAAGAGCTCCGTAACTGCCTATGTCGAAGAACTATTCTGCTAAGGTCAAATAGCATTAAGAGAAGAAAAAGAAAAACACACACAAAAGTAGGTTGCAAAGCAATGCAGAGCCACATCTATTCCATTGCCCCAAAACTGACATTGACACAGCATACTAAAGAGAGTGAATAATAGGTGAATTAGAAATTAATGATTCCTCTGCTATGTAAATGGCAATTAAAGGACATGCCATGCTGCAGGCTCTGTCCTAAAACTCCTCTCCATTTGTTTGGATTGAAATTCATAGCGTATGTAAATGCAGCAATGAGACCTGGTATGTGACTACTGAAAGCCAGAAATCTGAACACAATTTCAACAGATACGTTCTTAAATTTATATTTACAAATTCACCTTTGAAACAGAATTAAGGGGAGGAAAAAAGTGTTATTTAGCTGATTTCTTGGTATGAGTAAATAATGGCTGCACAGAGTAACACATTATACCTTCAACACAGCACAGTAGCAAAACTCAATAATTTACATTGATTATAATCCTACACATCAAAGTGTTCCTTTAACAAAGCAACACAGTAGTTGCTATTTGTAAGTGTCTTCTGTCCTGAAAGGTGCTAGAAAGAAGAGTTTCCTTTCATGGTGTCAAAGTGTTAAGTTTTTATCTCATAAAACATCCTTTCATCTCCATTACATGTAAGTGCAATTAATAAAATGACAAATTCAATAAAGAATAGAGGAGCTGTGGTAAAGGAATGTGACTGTTTTGTTCGTGCTCTTAGTTTAGCATAGCTACATCTATCACATAAGGTACAGAGAAAAGGCTTTTGGAGCCAAGGAATCCTTTAGGGACATTGTCAAACGGGAAGATCACAGTCCAACACTGTTTTACCAGTGAACTAGTGAGATCTACTCAAAATAAAAATTCCGGTACAGCTTTGGGAGTTACTGTACCTTGCAGTCAGTCTAAGAAAAGAATGATTCAGAACTGGGTAAACTTCGACACATTTGTCATTTAAAATCTGCAAATTCCTGCAATATTCTGTGCTAGCATGTGAAACAAATGGGCTTCTGGGAGGGAAAGCTGCATTGACAAACTCAGCAAAGAGCAATTTTCTGTCATTTAATGAAGGATGGAGGGAGGCCTTGATAAAGTACCCACTCATTACAAGTTTGTTTTTGTACGTGTGTCTGTGTGTGAGACAGAGAGAATGTGTGTGTGTTGATGAAAGGGTAATCTCACTAGTTCAATCTTCTCAGACAAGTTGAACTTGCTAAAAGCACTCTTTATTGTAAATTCAGCTAGGCACATTTTCACATACATAATATCTTCATGCTGGCATTTTCTTTTCACTAAAAGATGCATAATGTTTATCCGTTTTTATATGTTGTCTCTTTTTATCTAAAATGCAAATTTTGATTGATCAAGTGTTTTCCCCCTTAGAGCATATGAAATATTATATAAATGGGGGGGAAAACTTATAATCCCATAAATATTGTATATAAAGCAGTCAAACACTTATGTATTATGGTTAGTTTTCTGAACCAGGTAAGTCTGTGCTGCATAACCTCGCAATAACCTCTGAAAATAAGACAATTACCTGCTCTCATCCTCTGCCTAATAATGAAAGCAGAATAAGCAAACTTTTCACTACTGTCATGAATTCAGCTTAGTTGTTGAATATATCTGTAGGAAGGCTGTGGCCTCAACTTGAAAGTAATTAGCAAAGCGTGTATTAGGAAATACTCATAAATTGAGTGGGTGCAAACTCTCTTCTAGTAACTTGTAGTCTTTCAAAGACTTTCTACAGCTTCCAGTCAGTGAAATAATGTCCATGAAGTTGAGGACATGAAGCCATTGCAGACTGAGGGATTTGGTATTCAATAGGCTACAACTCAAATATGTCATTCAATGTATTGCTGGCCGGTTCTATAATAAAACAGTTCTTATATTTTGCCTTTATGTATAATAAAGGACTGCATCACTAACAAATTAATTCAGAAGCTTCCCAATTAAAACATACATCTTCAATTCCCTATTTATTCTTTTGAGTGAATATTATTCCTTGAGTTTAGAGTAAAACGTAATTAACTATTTGTGCAACCAAAATTAAAAGAGGATAGGTGTGACTGGAACCACTGCATATTTATATCGAGCTCAAATTCTAAGATATTTGATAAGCACCCCAAGGAGCAATCCTAAGCCTCCCTGGTTGAGGTCCTGATTTTGCTAAAGTCAATGATCCACAGAAGGTAGATTTTCTCATGGAATTCAGTGAAAACTTGTATCAGCTGGATATTGTTTTCTCTTACTGAGTGATTACTGGATTTACTTTAGTTGTTTTATGTCATGAAATACTTGTGATTAGTAAACAAACACCAGCCTGCTAACATCATGAACCATATACTTGTACATAAGCAAAGAGGCAGTTTTTAAGGAGCCATGAGGGCATCTTAAGTTGTATTAGGAAAAAAACCCACCAAAATGAACAAAAACAAAACTAAAACAAACATCATCTAAAACCCCCAAACAAAACACATAAAATAAGGCTGGTAACAGGAGAACAATCACAGTTTGTAATGCTAAGATTTCCCAGCATTGCAATCAACAAAATTGTATCAGAAAATTAAAATTTCAGGACAATTGCTATTTTTTCTCTTTGCTTCTATAATTTTTACATGCACACTTGTAATTATAAAGTCATAACATGTATTGTCAATTCTATACTTCACCTCTCTTTTACTCCCCTTTTTCTTCTCTATTGATAGTAAAAAAGCATCTGAGCCATTTTATATAATGGTTGGTTGGTATTGTAAAACTGAGATACGAACTGTATTTCTCTCCCCACATATGGGAATTGATTACTAAATAATAATTTGTTTGATGCCTTAAACATAGAACATCAAAACTTATTAAGAGAGTACTCATCTTGGTGTATTCCTGTTAGAATAATAAGATTTCATATTAGTGCTCTAAAGCTGTGTAGTACTTTATTATACAATCTGCATTTTTATAACTACACTGCTATTTAAATAGCTAGAAAATTATTTCAAAAAAATCATTACAAACATATGTCTCTGAATTTAAATGGTAAGCCTCATGAAGAGAAGGTACCTTAGATACCTAGTTCAAATGATGCGCAAAACAAAATTTTCTAAAGTCTTTAATGTGTAGACCCTACAGTGTTTCAGCCAGGATTGTTCTAATATTTTGAGATGAAAAAAATGAAATATTTTTGATGAAAAAGCAGCCCATAGGTTTGATACTGAAGCACTGCAGTAAAATGAGCATTCCAGCTGTTATCACTCCCCAAAACTGAGAGCCAGTGATACATTCCACATTCTGGGTCTGATTCAGCAATTGCTTGTAATGTAGTCACAAATCTGCTTTTGCTGGTACATCAAACTTGCAACTCCTTTATATTTAATGATATGTCTGGTCCATACAGAAATCTGGTAATTTCCTCAAATTTTATGTCAGTGAGACTTTTTTCCCCTACTGTATTTGTGCCATACCTAGGTGTGGATTAATTGTAGATCTCTTATACTGAGATAGGATAACACATTCTCACTGACATTTTAGTTTTGGGCAAATGTAAGGTTTCACAGCACAGCTGTTGAGACTGAGAAACTTATTGGAAGTTTCAAGTGAACATAGAAATAAAGTGAAAAAATTAAATAAAACAGTGAAACTAAAACCAAACCCATCAACAACAAACCAAAAATTTTAAAAAAAATTACCAAAAAACCCTACACGAAAAAGAAACCACCCACCATATCAGATCTCAGTCCTCACAGTCCCCTGTCTAATTATGTCTACCTAGATAAAATTCACCTCTGCATGAATATCACCAGTTTTTACACACAGCCTCATTCAGATACTTGCACAGGCTTATTGCCTCAGTGAGCCGCCAGGATACATCCTAGGAGTAAATTAGTGCAGTACACCCTCCTTGAAGACAACATGGAGAATCATTACCTCTCTGAAGTGCTGGGTTATGTTTTAATGATTGAAACAAGAAGCTTTTCAAGCAAAGAGCAACCTCAGCTCATCATGCACAACACTGAAAATAAAAAGTAAGCCCCTAAATTTACCACTGCTTTCCTGGAAGCACTTTGCTACACCTCTTTCAAAAAAATTTTTTTTTCCTGAGGGATATTCTGGTTTGCTGAGTTGGAATGAAAACATAAAATAAACCCAAAGAATTAATAACAGAATTTACTCAAGTATTCTGAAAACTCAGGAAATATACTTAATGACAGAAAATTTGCAGTAGATTCCTAACATTTAACAATCTTCCAAGGAATCCTTGATTTCTGATTTTTGACAGTGGCTGAATAATCATGACCTAAATACCGCATAGATAAAAGGAAAAAAAGGATGTGTTTACACAGTCCTTTAAATGCAAGTACCTGTTTTTGAAAGATTATGTGGATGTTGGCAGAGGTTGCTCAGTTCAGGATCACACGGACCATAGGTCTTGGTCAGTAAGGATAATTTCCATCTCAAATCTGGATCAGTCTGGCAAACAATTAACGCAGTTTCAGTAAAATTTTTCCTCACTAGCCATGGTTAATTAGATCATACCAGACACTGGGAAGTGAAAAATAGTGAGATGTATGGTCAAAATCTCCTTCTTCCAGAAACCCTAAACACCAAGTTTTTTGGCTTTATATCAACCAGATAGGAAAAATCATAAGGTTCCTGGTTAAACTCAGTATAACAGCTTCTTTTCAGAACTTTAAATGATACAAAACCAGTACAATAATCCAGGGGACTTTTTTCTAGATCCATGAGCAAGGTCTCCACTTACACTAATATACTCTAAACTGCTTTACAATGGTGTCTATATCTGGAGACCAATTCTCATGTTCCACTTTTTAGACATGCAAGCAGCAATCGATCATAAAAACAGCCTAAATGCCTCATGAAGATGACTGATGTATGGATAATTGCTACATTATTTGTCTTTTGAATATTGCTTCAAAACATTTTTTTTCTCTAAAACTTACTTCCAAAACCCCTTTCTCCATTTGAAATAGGAAATCAGATTTGCAGAACTGAAAATAAAAGTTACTGCTTCTGTGCTTGTATAAATACCAGTCTAATCAGAATACAGTATATTATTGGATTTTTAATTTTCTTTTGAAAAGACCAAGCTATGTTAAGCAGCCTTTAGCAAGCTGTCACAGATGAGACCAATAAGCACATCCTGACTTAACACACATCAGGGGTTGCCAAGGATACACTGTCAGGGGACCAGGGTCAGGAGTCAAACTGACCAATATTGAGTAAATTACATTGGTTCGAATGATTCCCCCTGAGCTAGTAATGATATGGCATGCACATAGTTTTGCTCTGCAGACTGATAAATACTGCATTTGAAGGCTAAACAAGGAACAAAGCATGGAAAAATTATTTTCAATGGACTGTCATAAACATTCATTCACATCACTCTGAGATTAAAAAATACCATCATTGAAATTATCAGTATTCCTTTCCTGAAGATATGCAACAAAAGGACTAAGGCTTTTCACTACAAAAAAGCAAAACAAGCAATAATCTAAAATAAGGGGAAAGGGAAACATATGCAAAAGGGAGCAAGTCATTCTTCATATTTTGCACCTTGTGCAGTCTTTTATTGATATGAAAAGTATTACAAAATCTTTACCAAATAGAACTGTTCTTAACATTTTGCAATAGCACAATGAACTTCCTTATTCCCCACATACTTAATAATGATATTTTTTTCCAGTTGTAACTCATCTGAAAGAAATAGGAAAAGCTTAAAGGTACTGTCTAATACCTGAATTCTAAACAACTAAACAACTAAAACAACTTATGACAAATTCACTGTGAAACAAATGAACTACACTGGAGTAACTTGAGGCAAAGTCTATTGGTAACTCAAAGAAGTATAGAAAGAATCTGTTGCTGACCAGCCAATGTATCACACAAGACACTTTCCTAAATTCTCTGAGTCCCAGTGAGAAGCTATATTTGTAAGATCAACAAAGCTCAAATTTACATTTGTAACATAAGTTTGCAGATATGACATACTTCAGAATTTTGAATGTTGTTTATTTTCTCATTGCTTATGTTGCCTTGCTTCTTTTATAAATTCTTCAAAGTATGTCAAGTAATTATTGGGGAGAAGAATTTGACTTCTTTATTTTCATTCCTTTAGTCCACATTTTTCTTTCATGATCATCATTTCCATCCTTTCTACATTTCAGTTTGTTTTTTTCTATTATTAGCTGAATACTTTTTTCAAGACCCCATTTATTATATTTTCTTCTTTAAGCTATTTCTTTCTCCATAATGCATTTTCCTCTCCCTGATCTTTGCTACCAGCGAACACAGACAGCAAATCTTTTTTCCATCTTCCATATCTGTGTCTCCAAACTAACAAACTTAGTATCTTTCGAAACAAGGTACTTTATGCTCTGTCAACAATGCTTTAAAAATTGCTCTTGTCTTCTGTATGATGGTTTTTGTCACCAGTGGTTATATAATATTTGCATATACATGCACATATCATTGTTTGTTACCAAACACTCGGTACCATGTTGAGAACAGATTTCTCCATTAACCTCCTGTCAGAAAATAACATAACCTCTTTTTCTCACAAATGCAAACTGTTTCAGATCCTGTCTCTCTGTCACTGTTTGGGTGCTGTGCTTTGAAGATAAACTTTACTGAAGAAACAGAAAAAAGCAGCTGCTGCTCTCAAGGTTCACTGTGTGCTCCTTGTTGTATAACAATAGTCCTGAGCACTCCGAGCAAAGTTTACTGAACCACCACACAACCACCCATCCCTCTGTGATTTGATTTGTACCTCTCTTAAACAAAGAAGGGAAACAGTGCAAGTTTCTTCCTGGACAGAGTGAGACCTGGTCCATCGACTTTCCTCATGCAGGTGTGGTTTTTTGGCCTCAGTTAAACCTATCTACCAATCTACCAAAACCCTTGGGGGGAGAAGGAAAGAGTAGCAATGAACAATTGTCTGTTGTGGAGGAAAACTTTCAGTTACAGCAGGTTAGATGAGACAGATCCTTGTGGTGAAAGAGCTGTGGACAAGAGCTTGCAGAAACAAGCACATAGAAATTGCCCAGGAGCCATTATTAGACACATTGCTGGAAGTATCCAAGGCCAGGCTGGATGGGGCCCTGAGCAACCCGGTCTAGTGGAAGGTGTCCCTGTCCATGGCATGGGCATTGGAACTAGATGGTCTTTAAGGCCTCTTCTAACCCAAACCATTCTGTAACTCCATCAGCAGCTACTCCACTCTTTTTGGTGCTTCCACCAGCAGAGTGGAGAAGGTATTTTGTGAAGCAGCGCAGTGAGGTGCCATCTCTCTGCTGCGCAGAGGCTGCTCACTCCCAAGTCTGAGAAGTGATCCAATTTGTGAGGCAGAACAAAGAGACACTGCTTTTGGGCTGATGTGAAAGTCTAGAACTCCAGTTCTGTGGCCGTGCTGGGTAGATTTCCAGAGTGTACTAAAGTGTAATTCTTAATTAAGTCAATTCTTTCAAAAATAGACAAACCCAATTTAGTCCCTTTTCTAGGAAAAATCTATTCTCCTTGAATTTTTCTTTTAAAGCCTGTCCCAAAATAAAAGCGTAAAAAAAGATAATCATTACACATTCAGGGGTGGGATGTTTGATGATGTGATAGGACAAACTTCTGAAATACCCATGCACTATATTCTATAGGCAGTGAGATTATGGAGAAATAAATACTACACCAAATCCTACTTAGTTCAGTGTTTCAGGAGTGCCATCACAGAACTACATAAAAAATTATCTTTGGTTCCTCTTCTGCTGGACCAGTTGTACAAGTGAGAAAGTGCGTTGCCTAGAGAAGGGCACCTTATAGTGCTTCAGGAGCTGAGCTCTGACTGATTATTTTAAGTATGCTTGTTTCAGTCACATAAGCTCCACATCCTACACTGATTACATTGTAATTTCACTGTTGATATCAATAGAGATGGTGACTTATGAGTGCAGTACTAAACTTATCCCACAGCAAATAATGACTGAGATTATTAATAAATCACAGCTCCATTTATACAAAGAGGGCTAATTCTTTATAAAGCTCACTACTTAAACTACAATTAGTTTATTCATGCTTTGGCGGCAGAATATATTTTTCTAAGAATCATGGTAAGGTCTTTGCTCAAGATTTTAAATTGTTGCAAACAACTCCCTTTGCACCTCCAATCTTGCACCACTGTTCTTTTGGAACGCACAGCTCATTTTCGTGGATAATGATACAAAGGTTTCATTTCTCAAAAAAAGGAGCAAAAGAAAGAAGACTGAAGGGAGCATTGAAGAGTTACTCTATTCACATGCTTTCAATTTGATGAGAGCTTTGTTTCGCTAGAGGCACTATCTAGAAGTTAATTCAGTTAATTTGAAGGACCAAAGTGAGCAAATAGTTGCTGCTGACAGAAAAACAGTATAAAAAATATATGGTACATTCATATGTGCTGTATGCATATATCAATTTCCTATCACCTGCCCCTTTAAAAAAAAAAAAAGTTGTCTAGCACTTTTTCTGCACATTTGCTATGGACATATCTGCACACCCAATCAGTTTGATTTTATTCAATACCCATGCATCTGTATCCTTGGTCAGCAAGACTAACTAGAATAATTAACCAGTTGCTACTTTAAAAAGTGAATACAAAACAAACATAAATCAAAATGGAAACCATTTATGAGTTTGCCTAAGCCTATAGAGACTGTGGGAAGAACAAAACATTAGAAGTATGTTGTCTTTCCAGCTCATCATTCTGCTGAAATATCTAAATCCATCTTCCATCTTCCCATTTTCTCCAACTTAAAAAAAAAAAAGATAAAAGAAGTATTCAAATTCCATATATTTCTTAATATTCTTCCTGATTGAATTTTATAAAAATTATTAAAGATAGTATTTCACAAATTTGAACTTTGCAAAGTAAAAAGTCAATGTTAGTTAATAAAGAACAATATTTTCAAACTATTGCAACCAACTTAGGTAGCTTTGTTAGTAGTTTAAAAGCCCAATTAAAAAAAAAACATTCACTGTAAAGGAGAATTATATGTTTAACAGCTTCCTACTGTATTACCAAAACCAGTGGAATTTTCTAAAATCTCCCAATTTAAGGCCTCATTAACTTATGAAATAACTTGCATGGTGAATTCACAATGCTGTAGTTAAAGGTCAACAGGCATTTAGCACAATTGTTTAAAAAACATTCTCTGAGAAGCAACACTCTCCACTATATAGTTAGAGCTAACTTGGATGTGGCACTCACAGTAGATATTCAAAGTAATTTTTATATAAGAAATTACTATCTAAAATTATGTAGGCTTGAATTTCAGAAAAAAAGTTATCTTGGAATTTACAAGTAAATTGATGAGTTTTAGTTAAGATACCATAAAAAATGATATTTCCAAGATATACAGCACTTATTTCTTCAGAGGGCCAGAATCATTAAACAGTACAGACTTATCAAAATTCATGCATACCAAGGATTTTAAAGGTGTCAATCATTTTAGCCATTAATTTTGTGAGAAAATGTTATCTTTTGAGACACTGGCTAAGTGAAATGAAAATGGGCATGGGGAACTTTGCAAGGAAAAAGAAATTCTATAGAGAAAAGAAATAGCAAAGGAAAACAGGGGAACAAAATGCTGTGGATACGTGAAAGGCAAGCCAAATGAAGAAACCTGGGTTCATGTTTCTCATTTGTCTCTCTGCTTTTTAGCGTTGCTCTGGCAATAAAACAGAAGTAAAAACAATTTAGCTGGCTGATATGCTTTGTTTCTTAGGATAATCCAGAGTGGAACAGGATGGACAGAACCTCAGTGGTTGCTGAGGCAACTATATCAATAATTTTGTATGTTCAAAATAACATTATTTTAGATAGATTAACTTAATGAAGAAAGAAGATTAATATTTCCTCTTAAATGTCACTTGTGAAACCATTTCAGGAATGCCATGTCCAGAGTGGTTTCCCCAGTTTATGAAAGACACTGGTGTATAATAATTGCAATGTACATTCACTCTGACTAGGACAAAGAAGGCACTGTTTAACCCAGATCTCTAGTCCAAATATTTTTATCCTGGAATAAAGACTGAATAATAAAAAGACCTTCATGAATCTATAGATTTCCAGAAAAAACCAACAAAATAATTTTTAATCATGAAAAAAAGAAATATTTATCAAGTAAATAATTTTGTATTTATTGTCAGCTATCCTGAATAGGCCTCTTTAAAATTAAGAAGAGCTGAAGACCGTAAAGTTGTGAGATCTTAAATAAATTTAAAAAAAAGATGGGTGCCTTATTATTTATGAAGAGAAGAATAATTTCAAAACCAAAAGTCTTTCTATTTTTTTTTTTAATTCCCCTGAAAAGAATTGATAGCATGTCTATCCATTCTAATATATTGATTATGCTTAAATTTTATCACATCAGTACATTGGGGAAAGAATATTATAACCACGAGATTTAATGATGTCTAGAATGTAACACATTTGATGTCGCCACGTAACATTATGGTTTATATGTATTTTATATTTATATTTATATATCCTAAATACTCCATTCTGCATTCTGCTATAAGCATAGCCCATGAGAGTGTTAGAATGTAATGTGGGATGGCTACACAGTAGGAGGACATTGAGCAGGTCTGTGTTAATGTTTTTGTTTGGCAGGGCACTTCTGAAGTTAACCTCTTGACTGCCTTCAGTTAGTGTGCTTTGGTTTGCATAGTGGGGTAGTTAAAATGTGTGACTGGGTTCTTTTTTGATGAAACTCAAGTAAACTATATTTTGTGTTCTGTGAATTCAGAGTCCACATGACAAGATTAAAGCTAATCCAAAATTATCCCATCAAAATAAAATGAATATCGGGTCTTCATTGATGGTTGCTTCTTTTTACACACAGATTCACTTCTTTTTGCACTGACTACTGTGGAGACAACTTTAAAGATGTGGAAACTACTGCAAGTTTCCTCCCCTGACCCTGCTTTGGAATTTATATGTAGACCAAACTGCCCTTGTCCAAATGCATCATACTTGTGCCCTCACACGATGTCTCTAGCTAAAATAGCTGTATGTCTTTTTCTACACTGATTTTTAAGTTCCTACAATTTTTATTATTTGAATGATGAACTTAATATTTCAATTAAATAAGATAAAGCTATTCACTTTTCTATAAAGAAGAGTCCTCCAAAAGACAGTAATTCAGTAAAAGACTCTGAACATGGACTCTATCTTGTTACAGGCAGTAAACAGTCTCCAGACAACAGAGGAGGTGCCTTTGTGAAGGAAGAAACAGAAAAAGAATTCTACCAGTATCTACAGGAAATGATAACTTCCATACCTTGGGTTGCCCATAACTTCACTTTAATTGCTCTGCTAATGAATCGTAATACTTTGTCTGGCTCAGGTTCTCTAAGCTCTCTACCATGATGTTAAGGCTGAAATTTCATGTGCCAAAAGCAAGCCCAGGAAACATTTCCAATATTGATAGTCACAGAGTTGGGCATGCCAAAAACACCCACCCACTGCTTGGTCACACACATTTATAGTAATTCTGCAAAACAACCTAGTACAGACCTGATCTGATTGTAAACTGCATCACTATGGCTTGGATTTAACGTGGTATTCCAGGAAAGCACTTAAGCAGATTCTCATGGCTGACTTACATTAATGAGACTTAATTACATGCATAATATACATGCTGTAAAGCTTTCTCAAAGAAGGCTCCATATCACAGTGATGGCATTTTAGTCCCTTACTCTTCCCATAATGTTCAAAACTCACAGTGTTTGATATGTATAATTTCCTTGTTATGTTCTTCAATTTTTTCAAGTTTTTTAAGCAGTTACCCTTGATTATTATCTTTTATTAGTCCTGAGTATTTTGGTATGTTATGACTGACTCACAAAAGCTCATTTTTAATGCTTTCTTAGACTCATAAAGACCCTTTTTCAGGATTTCAGCAGAAATTAGATTATGAAGTTATAAAAATAAAACAGGTAACATTTACTTCACTATATATAAGAACTATATCATTCTGAATTAAAACAAAAGCCAGCAAAGTCAGACAAAACAAACTTACCTACCTTGCTTTTGGATTTCATAATTAGGGACACATCTTGATCAGAGTAATTTAGAAGTCTATGAGAGTCTGCATAAAACACTTAAAAAGTATCTACAGTCTATGAGAACCAGTTCAGCCTGAGAGCTTGATGGTATCCCCTTTTTTCTCAGTTGAAAGCAACCTCTTCATGTTATTTCAGAAGGGACATTTTCTGATGAAAAATGAACAAACAAAAAAAAAACCCCAACAAACCAACATTCTGGCCAGAAAAGGAATTCAAATATATCATATGCTTAAAGTAGCTTCTGTCAGTTGCTATATATGTGTTTAAGTAATGGCTTTGTGTTGTGGGATTTTTCAGGTATCATTTGCTTTTTATATACAGACACACAGCTTCTTGCTAAACTGGAAGAAGCTTTGTATTCTTCCATATAACGCCTGTGCTTTTTCTCCTCACAGTTGGGCGAACTATTAGTTTCTTGAGTAAAAGGGATATTACAGATGCTTGGCAGAGAGACATCTCAGCAGCAGGCAAAAAACGAATACTTGCCTAAAAAAGTGTCAAAATGTGGATGTGCCTCCAATAATTTAAAAAATAGAAGGTGATAAGTTGAAAATGTCAGGTAATTGGCAGACAGATAGAAAGTTAAACTGTGTCCTCAGTGAAGAAAATTAACCAGCAGCTGCCAGCAGAGGCCCCAAGGTCATCTGAATGTCAGAACCAAGTAAGGGCCAATCATTCAGAAGGGGTTCGCTGCTGATATTTGCCCTCCCTGGTCATTTTCAGATCTCCCAGGAACTGCCCTGAACTACTGCCAACATGTGTTCATTTCTAAAAATTACATAGATTGTGATTTATTACCCATCACGCTACAAAAATCCATTGTGAATTAAATCAGCCCTTTGTTTAAATTGCTCCTCTGCAATACGTATCATATCATCATAAATGACATTGAAGTTATAATCTACAGTAGTCTGCTTCAGCCACTGATAAGGCTCCACCAAGGGACGATCAATACTTACTATTCATTTTTGAAATTATCTTCACATTGATCCCTGAACAAGCGCCAGCAACACAGAGGCACAGTGGCTTTAATACAATAATTATATAAAGGTTTACAGGCTCATCCTCCCAGCCAATAAAAGCTGTCAGCTGGCAGGGACAGTTACAATCCCATAATCCATCAAAATGCTGTTCTCTGACCTATGGGCTTCTGGGCTTTCGGCAAACCTCGATAAACATGCTCATAGAGGAGAGAATAGCAACAAACACGAGCAAGCAAAAGCTTCAGATTCATATTACCGATTACAAAAACATATCTCTTATAGCGCATCAACCTTTTTATCAGAGCAACAAAGAGGTGCATTTTTATTGTAATTCACCCAGGAGTGAATGACCAGATACGCACGTATGTTCTCGCACAAATTCAGCCTCTTCTTTGCAGCAGGTGCCTTTGGATCATGTTGTAGACTCTAATGAAGTAAGCTCGTGGAACTGGTCTCGGATATGGCTAATTTAGAGAGGAATAGCTATGCACGCTATACCCAGGAAAACAAGACTACTAAAAGTCTGAAAGTAAAATACTGAGAGCCTAAGTATAAAAGGAAGCTACCATCCAGGGGCAAATGAAAATCCGGATAAAGTGGATTGTGAATGACACTGTAGCATTCAGCCAAGATGCCAAGCTATCTTTTTTTTGTATGTGTGAATTTGTATTTTCACACAGATGGGGCTAAACAAATCGGTTTATTTATTAGTTGAGCTACAGAAGTTCGAATTTTGCATATCAATTGAAGCTGTATAAAGGAAGGGAGCAGTTATTCAATAAGGAAAGTGTAGTGAAACCATAAAGATTTACTCCAGCTACATACTTTCCAATCCCAGGATTTAAAAAGAAAAAAAAAGATGACATGGTTTTGAGGCAGAAAGTTTGAGGAAAAAGAAGATAGAGAAGAAAATTAAAGATATGGAACAAATAAATAAACAAACAAAGGAAAAGAGAGAGAGAGCAAATAACATGAACTTGTACAACACTGGAATACATAATGATGTATAACATCAACACTGCTTCTTGTATTATTGTCTGCCACATCATTTATACCCCTCCTCCTTTACCGATCCCATTGTCAACTTCACAGTATTATCATGTACATGAGAAGCACAGAACCTGACTGGGATTAGCAGGCACAATTTACGTTTCAAGTTCATCCTTTAAATGCCTTACATCCTTTAATTTGACTTACAAGAATATCGATGAGCAGCTCTTCCTTTATTTTTTTGCCATCCAAGATTATGTTAATTTTTAAAAAAACAACAAACAAAAACAAGCACAAAAACACACATGCACGCCCCCCCAAAAACAAAAACAAAAACCAAAAAATCCAAACAAAAACAAACAACAAAAAACAAAAAAAAAAAAAACCCACCCGCAAAGAAAAACCCAAACACATTCTCGTGTTATATCCCTAATACTTGATCAGGGGAAAAGGTAAACTGAATTTTCAAGTTTCACAGTATTATGTGGAATTCCTTTAGGAAAAAGGTACAATTTCTAGAGAACATTTCCTGGTTACTTCTGTGGCTTAGCATATTTTTGGTTTCTTTCCAGCCAATACAGAAGACATGTCACAGCAGTATGATTTGACTTAAACCCAGTGTTTGAGTGTGACAAGTGATATTTACCAACTGAAAACTTTGCCTCTGACTTGACTTGCAAAACTCTAGAGTAGACCTTAAATGTTTCTAATGTCAATGAAATAGAGGCATAAAGCTGATGAAAGATGAAGGTAAGTAAAACCTAAGAAGGAATACAGTAGAATTTTAAATGCCCTAATTCAGACCTTAATGTTTACATTAAGCATTTGATAATGCAAAATTATTCCTTAAAACAGTTATCTCTTTGATTTTAGGTTTTGGCTTCAGCTTGGGAGTTTTTCATGACCAGTGGTAAAAGGATTTTGTTTTTCCCTACCTGTGGAAATTATTGCTCCTTAGTGTGAAATACAATTAAAGTCACCACTTTCCTCTGTTTGTTTCAAAGACTAATATATGTGTAAGTTTAATTTGTACAAAAAGTCTTTCTCCGCTGATAGCAGTAAAAGATGGAACAAATGCAACCCATCAACATGCAACAGTAACCAAAGTAATGCTGTGCAATAAAAATGGATCTCTTCACTGTAAAAAAGTGTGCTGTGGCCCTTGTGAGGTCATGTGTGTTGCCCTGATTCTCTAACAACTTTCGTTTACTCAAACTTTGTGGTCTATTGATAGCTACTTATTTTCCCCTCTGTTCTTCTAGACATGCAAAGGAAAATAGTATTTTCCTATCTGATCTTGGAGGGTGCATCAGCTTGTTCTTAAAAGTACAAAGTATCTTGTATCTTTAGAAAAAGATAGTTCCCATATGGAATAACGACTCTAAAATACCAAGCTAATTGTATCCAAATGACTGCAGCAATATCCATAGCCTTAACTGTCAAATAACGCTTGGGTCTTAAAGTTAATATGGGTTAAATCTTGTACAGGATTGCCTGTGCTTTCCAAATTACTCCCCCAAAGAAATGCCTGTGATCTCACATTAGTCATATACCTCAGATGACACCTGGATCACCCTATTCCTTTCAATGAGTTTGCACAGGTAAGACTGATTAGCAATCTAATTGAGAATTAATAAACACTCCAGTTAATGACAGTTATAGAATTCCCATTGCCCCTTATTGATTGCACGGGCTTTGCAAACGGGCCGTAAACCATAAAATAAACCCTCTATAACTACACAAAAACATCCCCTCCCGAAGCCCTACACATTTTAGAAAAATAACATACAACATATGAAGAAAACACAGAAAACTAACATAAATTAATTCTAAGTCACACATAGGTTTGGTCCCAGGACTGGACTTCCTCTCCCTATCAGCAACATTGTCCCTTTTCTCTGGCAACCCAAAATGCATGCAGGAGTTAAAGATCTACATTAAGTAATCCCTACCAACGTAGGATTCTTTCCCACAGTGCATGTAGGCAATAACACGCCTAAAGAAGGACAAATTATAAAATCAACCCACCATAATTTGGGATTTGTCATCCAGTTATGTGAAAAGACTGGAGAAATTTGCCAACATAAGGATGGTCTCACACAGTGTATTGTCGACAGCTAGTATTGTAATGATAATGAAGCAATCTCTGTGGAACTGACACAGATGCATAAAGTGGTTTTTGAATCTGATATTAGCAGCAGACACTCAAAACAAAATTGAAGAATTCTTATACATTTAAAGGATTAATATAAATAGGTCTTTATGAATACAAATGCTTGAAGAATGAACTACAGTAGCAACATTTAAAATGAGTAAAACTTTGCTTTTGCCTAAACCTTCTCCAGACAAAAGGATTTTGTATGAAATTTGAGAATCTCAGAGCATCTTGACACTTTGAGATTATAGTGTGATAGCACTACACTGACATTTTGAACTATTATATCTCAACATGGTGTAAAACAATGCAAAGTTTATGAAAGAAAGAGACATATAAAGAAGGGTCAGCTAAAAAAATTAAGTGCAGCTAGATACACTGGAGCAGACACATCTGTGCTTTAACGTCACCAGGGCTCTTAGATTATTTGTTATGTGACAAATGGGAGATTAATCTGTATCTTAATAGACTTTCCGAATAACATTGACCTATATGAATAAACATAAACATAAACATAATAATAATATTTCTCTTTGGTTTAATAAATGAGATAACAGCTTATACTTTGTGGTACCACTTCTAAAACAGATGCATATACAAAAGTTATTCTCTAATACATCATTAATGGAGCTAAAGGATAAATTCATTGATAAATAAAAAAATCATAGTGTATGTTTTCAAGTTACAGGTCCTAAGTAGCCAGCAATCACATTGCCCTATAAAATTGTGAATCCCTTCTGTTACCATATCATTTCCTAAAACAAACAATTGCATTTTATATTTAGAGAACCAAAAAAAAAGTCAGAAAATTATTTCGCCATTAATGGAGCCATCATAGTAGGTAGATGAGGAAGCTGGAAGTTCAAGAGGAAACAGAATAGCCTAGAGGCAATTTTTTAGCATAAAGAAGAGGGAACTGTCAAAGCCCTGACATAAAAGCAACAAGAAAGAAAAGTAAAGATGTGCACAGGAGAAAGAATTATTCTGTCAGAGATAGCAGAATGATCAAGAAAAATAAATTAGGTCTTCCATAATGCAGATAAACAGGTGTGGCTCTAGTAAAGTGAATATCCTGCCTTCAGTTAAGTGAAAGCCATGTTTTCATGGCTTGCAACAAGAGTTTAAGAAAAAGTTAGTAGAGTTAATAGCAGAGTATAATTTGCTTATAGAAGTACAAGACAAAAGTTCCAACATTAGAAGCAGATGTTTAAGAGAACAGCAAGAAACAGGTGAGGTTAGGAATATGATTTTATAAATCTAACGAATACTAGCCTTGTATTTTGTTTTTCCTTATCAAGAAAGAGGAGAATGCTGCACTGAGAAAAGAGGTTTGGTGAATTATTGAAAGAACAGATCACCAAGATATTAAAATATAAGAATCATTCATGAAAAAGAAATATATATTTACGCTTTCATCACTGCTTTCATGAGGAAGAGAGAAAGAGATGACAGAAAAATGAAACAAAAGGCTGATAGGTATGGCAGATAGGTTCAGGTGTTGAGCTGTGGTCTTCAAAAGAACACCAGCAGCTGAGAATTAGCAGCACATAATATGGACATTTAAGGAAAGGGAAAAAGTTAAAAATAATCACATTTGCAATCAAAATGGTAATTTTAGAGTGATTCAAAGCTTAATAAAGGAAAAGAGGTTGCAGAAACGTGTACGGAAATTACAGTACTGTACACGTGTTCCCACTGCTCCCTTTGAGGAATCACAGCTGGACCTCAGTAACAAGACATTGCAGAGCTGGCCAGACAAGAGATCACCCTGCTTTCCAAAGGGTATCTCTCTTGCTCAGTCTGGGGGCTGATGTGCTAGAAAAAATACTGATGCATGGAGAAGGACCTTGGGGTCCTGGTGGACAAGGAGCTGTCCATGAGCCAGCAGTGCCCTTGTGGCCAAGAAGGCCAATGGTGTGCTGGGGTGCATTAGGAAGAGCATTGCCAGCAGGTAGAGGGAGGTGATCCTGCCCCTCTACTGCATCCTGGTGAGGCACATCTGGAGTGCCGTGTCCAGTTCTGGGCTTCTCAGGACAAGAGAAGCATGGAGTGAGTCCACAGAGTGGAGCTCCTGGAGTGGGTCCAGCGGAAGGCAACAAAGTTGATTGAAGGACTGGAGCATCTTTCTTGCAGGCTGGGAGATTTGGGCCGATTCAGCGTTGAGAAGAGAGGACTGAGCAAGGAACTCATCAATGTCTGTCAGTATCTGAAGGGAGGGTGTCAAGAAGGTGGATCCAGGCCCTTCTGGTGGTGCCAAGCAGTATGACAAGAAACAATGTGCAGAAACTGATGCACAGGAAGTTCCCTCTGAACATGAGGAAGAACTTCTTCACTGTACAGGTGACCACGCACTGGAACAGATTGCCCAGAGAGGGTATGGAGTCTCCCTCACTGGAGATATTCCAGAATTACCTGGATGCAGTCCTGTCTAATGCGCTTTAGGAAGATCCTGCCTGAGCAGGGAGGCTGGTCCACATGATCTGTTGTGCTCCCTTCCAACCTGACCCATTTTGTGATTTTGTAAAACCATGAAAACAAAGTGATCATCCAGGATCCTCTAGGAGTAACTACAAACTGGTGCAACTCTGTGGGAGAGAGTAAGGAGAAAACTGACCTTCCCACATTAACAAGACCAGAAGATATGTGATCAGCAAGACAGTTGTAAAGGCAAAATCCATGCTTCATTCAGAGACAATCCAAGGAGGATTAATCAATGAGATATTTTGGTTTAGGAAGAAAATAGTAGAAATACAAGTGGAGGAAGTAGAGTATGTTTTTCTCCTGGTTAAAGGTGTCAAGCTGTGTCTTCATACATTTATTGTTTATTCGATTAATAAATCCCATGCTCTATGCATGTGTAATAAGAGGCAAAAATATGCGCAGAAAATCTTAACTAGGCAAGATTTTTTGCTACAGATATTAAGAAAAATACAATCTTTACTCCAAATTGGTACATATTATGTAGACTTTTCGATTTTAAGAGTATTATTTATCTAGTACTCATGAAATATATGTATGTATACACCAAAAAATTTGGAAAATAATACTAATGTATCTCTGAATATTGGTTAGTCCCTGCAGTTGAGTCTGTTTCAGATGTGACAGTAACTGATGAGTGATCACCCTGTCTTTATCTTGACCCAAGAGATTTTCTGTTTTGTCTTCTCCTTACATCTTGGTGAAGAGGGAGAGAGGGAGAGCAGCTGGGTGGGCAACTGGCAGGTGGCCAAGGTCAAGACCATAGGTAAACAATAAGTGAGCTGCTGACATCACAAACCTCATGTAGTTCAGATAATTATGTTGGTTTATGTTGGTGAAGAAAATATCCTGTTATTCAACATTAAAGTCTCAGTAACAAAAATTATAATAGCTGCTTTCCTATATATTTGAGCTGGGAAAAATCAGGCATACAGAAATGATTGTCAGTACAACTAGGTTTCTTTGGCTTCTTCTTGTATAAAGAAGCTGAATTCTATTCAAATGAAATTAATCTCAACAGTACTGCAAGTTCCATCATCTTCTGTGATCAAAATCTTTCAAAGGTAGAGTAACATACCATTATCAAGGTTTGACTGAGTCAGTTTATTGCATTCTTGCCAAATAGAGATGTTCTAAAAAGCTGGGTTTTCAGTAGAAAAAGGTTGGTACTAGTCAGCTCTGTTTATGAGATGTAAAGAGAAGGGTTTCAGGAATCAGATTAATGAGTTTCCAAGGTGAGAAAATGAAAAATTTCCCAGGAAAGGAGACATGAATATGGTTTTAGTTAAAATGAATGTGTGCATCTACCTTTAAATTAAGCTCTTTATAAGCATGTTTGTCACTAAAAGACTCCTTAGAAGAGTAATCAAAGAAGTAGCAGTCACCTGAAGGCCACATCCAAAAAAACTCCCTGCAGTGCTGTGAAGAATTTTGTCCCAGAGACCACAGACAGAAGTTTAGCACCAATGCTGTTTCCTGGATTTGAATCAAGTGCAAAGAGTATTCCTCAGATGCCTGTTTTTGCAACACTATATTCTCAGCTACATTAAAGAAATTCTGTTTGTAGATATCAATCACCATCTATTTTGTATTGCCATTATTATAGTTCTCACAACTGATTTAATATATAACTCCATAATGCACAATATGCATAATGCATAATATAATTCTCAAATACATAATATGCATGCATTTGAGAAACAAAAGCACTGGTCTCTTTTGCACTGTCTAAAGTGTACTGAGTAGGTTACCTACAATCAATAAAATGTTTGTGTGAACTCCAAATGCCTTGCTTTAAGGAATGTCCAGCTTAGAGAGATTCAATATTTCCCAAATCTAATAAAAATATTACATCAGATCAAATACTAAAACTCTGAGCTAATATTTTTAATACACATATAGCAGAATGACATTCAAGTAATTCCATCTGTTGCTAAAGGGCATATGCTGTCAACATTGAGTTGACATCCTAGGAACAGGACGTGGAATGAGGAGAATACTTATTAGAATCACTAATTGCAATGGAAATGACATGGTTGCTAAAGTAGGAACAAACTACATAAAATTCCTTAGTACTTCATAACTTAAAAACTTTCCTTTCCTAATGTTATCCATACTGAAATTCATCCTCTTCAGCATCTGAAGAGCTATTATTTTGTTGTAGTTAAAGACAAGTAGAAACAAAACCAGGTTTCATAAAAAGGTAATACTAACCAGTGCAGTTTAGCAACACCAATGTCTTCTGATAAACATAAATAAATGATGGGTAACTGTCACAAAGGATGGTTTATGTACAGCCAGTATTAGAAGGAAAACAGTTGAGCCTTGTCCTTATGTAACATGCTTATGTTTACAAGTATTTGGAATATATGAGGGCTTTTTGGATAGGATGTTTGGCTATGAAGTACTAGCGAAATGACAGTGTAAAGTGCCTGTAGGAAGCTCTTTCTAGGATCAAAAATGGGATTATTTTCCTTATCTATCTATTCTTTTAAAAGCCAGTTCTAGGGCATCAATACATTCATTTCCCAACATTATTTTTAATCCTGCTTTAACCTGACCTTTCTTCGATATCCATAACAAAAGCCATAAATTACTTGCAGAATGTCATCTAAGAAGTTGATTATGGAAAATATTGAAACTGTATCCAGTGTGTTGGCATATCCACAACTATATCCATGACTAACACATAAAAATTGAAAAATAAAAAAAAAAAGTCAATAAAGAGGTACACAAACTATAGAATGCACTTTCTGGTGTAGGACCTTTGCCCTTTGCAGCATTCAGTAGTATTCTCTACAGCACCAATGTCAGGTCAGCCATCCTTCACATTCGTGTAAATATACCTACAATGTTGATTTGTCTATTTAGACGACTTCAAAGATACCAACCAAAAATAAACATTGATCAAATGCTAAGAGATGAAAATTTAAACTGAAAATTACTAATAAGTAAAGGTTATTCTTAAACGAAAAAATAGTCTCTATTGTAAATGAAAATGCTTTTATGGTATGCACAGTGCAGAGTTTTTATACAATATAACTACAATGCAGAGATAAGAACCTTTTCTTTGTCAATTAGGATGTAAAGCAATATGAAGAAAAATTATTTGGATAGGATTTTAGGAGTCACAGTAACACACATGAGGACAAACACATCAACTGTAAGTCTTTGGATTACAGATTTCAAACAATAGAGGGCTCCTTCCCAGAAACTGCATTACTGAGTACACACAGACATCTCTCACTAATTTGTTGTCTCCGCCATGTAGAAGAGGCTCAGTGTATGCTTCTAGGTCATTATAACATTAGATAATATCGCATATAAATGTTAAATGACAGTCACATAAGGACATATATGAAATACTAAAGATACTCTAGAAACTTTCTCTTGTATTTTTATTTAATTGCTTTCGACTTGTAACAATAGAAAAGTACTGGGCTGTGGAAGAACAGCACTTGCCTGAACAACAGACGATGTATCTATTATCTCACTTCCATGAAGGTCATCGACCTATGACAGTTGGAGTAGCAGAAACATTAGAAATCATGTGCAATTTAATCTTTACACAAATAAAGGAAAAGTATCACAATGCCTGAATAATGAAGAGTCTCTCAGAGAAAAAGAAAAGTCTGTCCCTGAGGATATTCTTCATTTTCTTTCCTGAACTGTTCCAATGTGTTCACACTATGAGATTCACTCACTGTGCTGACACACGTATTAATAGTATTTTGGCTGGAAGAGTGTAGATGTTCTAAAGTGATTGCAAAGTGCATCTGTGACTCAGTTCTCCTTTCATTCATTCATTACTTCTCCATGTCAATTCTGGGAGACTATTGTTCACCGAGAAACTGTCATCAGGATTGAAATTAACTGTTTTTTCTCCTACTTCAGGCAAGAGTGTTTTTACGTTCCCTGCTTTCCTGAACATGCTATCTTACCTTTTACAAGGTTGGTGATGAAAATATTACAGTGGTTTCATTTGAAAATAAACAAACATCAGAAAAATATGGAAAAGCATGCACAACAAAAGAGGATAACTTATAAATGCATTTTTAAGTTATCAGTCTTTATTCCTCTTCTGATAATTTAGAAATCAAGCAAACAAAAATAAAGTATTTCCTATTTCAATTCCCAGTAAGCTAATAGCTAATGAAGGACAACAAAATAAGGTTATTTTCTATTTTCTGAAAATGTAACCTTTATGTCTTCAAGAAAGGGAAGGACACAAAGTAATCAAGAGTCAGAAGAGATCAGTCATTTCATCTTGTTGTTATTAACTGAAAATAAAGGGTATAAATAATAATATTTCAAAAAAAAGAAGTGCTGTAATTGACAAGCTGCAAATTACTTGAATCCTCTATTGGTTCATCTTTAACAATGTTATTAGATTAAGATTATAAAAACTTTTTTTTTTTTTTTCATTTTATTTTAAATACCAGGGTGTAAGTTTTGGAATAATGTGGGAATGACTAATTTCCCTTCAGAATTATTATTTTATTTTTCACTGGACCTTTCTGCTTCTTTATGTAACTTAGCTTTAGTGTCATCTGCAAAAAGAATTAGAATAACACAAGCTTTCTTTAAATATGTAGTTACTGTCTACTGTTTAAAAGGAGAAAAATATTTCAAAATTTTATTTGTAATTAAAATGGTGACAGGAACTCAAAATTTGGAAATTGTTCAGGGTAATGAAATAAAATTATATCATGAAGGATTTTATATTTAAATTCAACATTAAATTCAACATTTCATCACCACCAAAGTAAACGGTACCATAATTTCTATTTACAATTGAGACAGTGTTTTCTAATGCAATATTATTATTTCAGAAAAGCAGCAACACAACAGAAGTATTTAAGAAAACTACTATTTTTCAAAATATTAATATAAAAACAACATCTCCTTCCACAGTACATTAGACTTTTAAATTTGAGACAGTTGTGAGTCATCTCCCACAAACAAGTATTTGATGTTCTACTGTCTGAATGCTTGGAGAACAACCAGTTTTATTAATCTAAATTAAAGCACATTAATTTTCTCTTGGAGAAGGACATGGAGAATTTATACTCTTTTATTCTCATCACTGTGGAATCAAATTTTGATATAAAGAGGAGAAAAGAAGGAATCTGACTATTCATTAGAAAATGATAGCAGTGTTTAGAAAGGTTCTAGGTTTCACCTGAAGTATTCCTTGAGGTGCCTTCAAATGCAAGGATGTACGCACTACCTGAAATAGACACATCCTTTTATATAGTTGTCTGTCTCCATCAGCATACCAGGACAAGGAATTATTATAATTTATAGGTTTGGCTGATGGTAATGGTACAAACGAAGCAGAAAAGAGTTGCATTAAAAAAAAAAATTAAAAGCTTTATTTGTTCTTCCAAGAAAACAAAAAATGCTTCATTTGTTTCCAGATAAAGTGTTGTGAATGAAATTATGAGTGCCACTATATTAATCCAGGGAGGACTGAAAGACAGGGTTTATACAATTTATTCCCCTGGACAGAGGCTCCTACAGACATATAGCTGTGACATGCAGAGCCCATGGGTGCGTTCACATTCTGCTCGGGAAGATGGAGGCAGCAGCAGACATTCTTTCCTTCTCCTTTGTGCCTGCCTTTGCCAACGGGAAGTAAACACCACGAAAAGAGCTTTGCTTAAATCTGTACTCTGCAGACACCTAGTGACACAAAGGGGGCCACAAGGACAATGCTTTAATAAAATCTTCACCCTAAATTTCAATTACATCTCCAGAACTGGAATTTCTGGGGGAGAGACAAAATGTTTGTATTAGCTATGCAATCAATTTAATTTTCACACACATGTTGTTTACTCTCTAAAGAAAGAGGAGTACTTTTTTTTTTTTTTACTTCCAACTGTATATTTGTAGAGCCAAACATCCTAATCTTTAGCTTTCCTTAGGAAAAAAGGTGTATACATCAGTTTTGCCAGCAACTCTACTGCAAGGAACCCAGCTTGATCACGTAAAATAAAAGAGAATATAAAAGTAACATAAGCTCAAATAGGCATAGCCGAAAATTTAGAGATTAAAAAATGTCATTGGATAAAGAACATAATCTTCAAGGTTCATTATTTTACATTTCTAAAGAAAACATCCCTGGTTTTGTTTCCTGCAAGAAAAAGAAAGTATTATCGATAAGGATGGAATGCAAAGAATGTTATGACTGACAACAATACAGTAGACTGTGATGTGCTTGCCATTCTTAATAGAAATATCAAGAACATAACAGTCAAGCATGCTCCAAATCTATAACTATGCATGTTGCCTCATTGCTTTGGCTTCATGACCTTGTCTCTCCTTGACACATCTCAACACTCAAATCAATGATGATAGACATCAGGGTCTTGTGGATTCTCCTGGGATCACACATTTTGTGTAATATTTTTGATTACCTAATTACAACTTAATCTTATATTAAAAAAAAAATTAAGAATATTAACTTTTCTATTTCTTCATTTTCATATTTTGGTCACCTGAGATACACGTTGTATATCTGCTTCTTTACCAGCCATTTGCAGATTCTAAAGAGCATATTTTTAATTTATTTTTCAATATTTTTTCCCCAATATTCCATTTGTGTCAATTCACTCATTTATAGAAATTGAGACAGTCATTTGTAATTTTGGTGTAGAAAGAGATATGTTGCTACTGTGGATTGCCAGTGTGGTCATCCAAATGGAAGACCCAAAATATACAAAAGGAAGAAAACAGCTTTCATTCAAGTTCAATTTTGTAACTTTCCTGGGTGTTTTAGATATTTATATGATTTGATTTCTAATCCCTACAGAGGTTTGCTATTTATTTACTGTCCAATATGAAAACTGGTTTACAAAATACTACACAGAAATCAAGCAGACTAACTAATACTAAATGCAGATGCCTAGGTTAACTGGTAGGAATGAAACAGCTGAAGCCAAAGTAATTAATTTTTTGTTGGCTTTGATTTTTTTTAAATTCAGGCATGCCATTTCATTCCTTTTATTTTCTCAGCACACAAATTCAGTGTTATATACCTGAGGCAAAGGACAATGTACCATGTAGCTAATTGTCACCTTGTCAATTATGCATGAAACAAACAAAACAATTTAATTCAATTTGCAAGTTTATAGCAATTTAGAAAAGGTGTAAGGAATCTTTCCTATCATTGAATTCTTCAGAGGGCTTGTATTTTTTAATCTTTTTCTATTATATAAATACATACAAGCTATTAAATTTTAGGCTGTTTTCAGTAAAAGAGGAAAGTATTAAATGAACCTAGAGTTAAGATTTTGAAACACAGAATTCATATGTGATACATGCGTAAGAACTAAGGATTACAGACCTAAGTATCTTTTCCCATTCTTTCGACATAAAAAAGAAGGAAAGCTACAGAGCTGATAGTGTATTGAAGCAGGAAACCTGGAGAGAAAACAAGGCCATACAGTCAATAGCAAAACTTCTATAGATTTGACAGAGTCCAAAAGCTTATCTCAGAATATGTTCCTGGTTTGGCACTGTCCTGAGCTTACATTTTCACGTATCAAAGCAAGACTTTAGAATGGTCCAGAAATGAGGGAATCTTGATGCTGTAATATTTATTTCACATGTTTCAGTCCACCATAATCAGAGAAAATGACAGATGTCAAATTAAATAGCCTGGATTTAAGATGATCCTAGCATACAGAAAACCTATTCTTTGTCCCCAAAATACATGGGAAACCCACAGAAAATTTATACAACACTTGGCACAAAATGGATGATTTTACTTCCTGATCCTGCAAATTGTTCCTAACTTAATGCTTATGAATATTCCCATTTGAGTCAATTGGATTATTTACATTCATTAAATTAAGCACATATATAACTGTTTTTCAGATAAAGGTCTTAATTACTTTTAAGGTATTGAACCATTTTTCTTCAGACTTGACTCAATGAGAGCTATAGATCAAGTCTAGCTAGAAGTTACTAGCATTATCTGGGTTTACTTATCCACCAAAATTGTTTCTGACTAGGATATAAAAAGAAAATATTTTCACATTCCCTCATGATTAGAAAAAGTATTTTAAAACAGTCATTTTACACGTTTGTCAAGAAATAAGTGGTCAGATGAGACAGTCTTTAATGCAAAATAGGAAATGGATTACAGAAATGTATATTTCAGTAACAACAGAAGTCATTAATTCCTTGTTTATTCCCTCATGATGCATAACTAAATAGGACCTTATTATTTATTAAATCATATCCTGTTTGCATCTGAGTAACATGCAAGGAGGATATTGAGACACATGATCAGAAAAAAAATACTGTTCAGATGTTGATAACCAGGGGCAAGAAAACAGAAGAAATGAGAACAGTAAGAATTTAGGAAAATACTGGTTTTCCTAATGTAAACATAACAAAATAATAGGAAAAAACTCCTCTCTTATACGCTCTCTATACTCTCTATGCTTAAGTAAACATAAAACAAAACAGCATTCTCCTATTGTCTGAGTTGATATTTTAAAAAAGTTGAATATTTCTACTATTAAAATTAAGCATTGTAGCAGCATGAAAACATGAAGATAAGAAGTATTAAATTCTGCTGATGCTGAGATGACTTTGGTTAGCTCCCTTATGCAACTGAAAGTTCCAAATGACTGTTTTTCTGCACATCTCTGTCCAAATCAGGGTCCCCAAATTGGTTTAATCACTGATTCAACTCCCAACAGACGGACAGGCGCTTGTTTTCCATTATATTAAAAGGGCTAGTGTGATCCACACCCTCTCTCTTCTTCCCAAGGATTTAATTGTTTGTATATTTTCTGTAAAGAGCCTTGAACGTACCAGTTTTGGTTCAGACGGTTTTCAAAAGTCCCGCAGCTTTTGCACCTATTTCCACAACCTGTTTCTACAATAAGAGAGAGGCTGATTAATAAGGCCAAGCACTGAGTTTGAGGAAAAGAGGATTAAACCAGTAATGTGTCACTTTTCAAAGGCTATCGATATTTTAATAATTCCTAAAAGAAAAGGGTCTGTACCTCTATATTTTCCTCACTTGTGCTGTCAGCCCCCATCATGTTCCTGACCTCTAATGTGGTACAGTGAATAACGGTTCTGATCATGTTCAAATCTGACATCAGTGCAGTAGTGGGCATAAAGTTCAGCTATGAACTTAACTCAATAAGATGTGTCCTTAAGATCGTGTACGCCTCTGTCAGATGACAGACACATCATCCATTTTGATGCATAAATTAAAACAAGCTGTGAAAGAAAAATCTAACAAATTAAAGGACTGTAAAGCTCAGTGAAAACCCTAGAAAACCATCTTGAAGAATAGACCTTCCTAACAATCAACTAACTACATAACATAGCATATAACTCAATTCCAACATTTTCTGTGTTTTATGAGCATGAATAAAAGTTCTCAGAAAGTAACAGGGCTTGTAATTAATTAAATCATATCCATTTATTTCTTAAGTGCTCCTTGTATATACAACAATTACAACCCTCCCTGATGAATAAAATCCTTCTGACTTTGCTGGAATTAAGTTATTTCCCATTTGCTTTCTGTTACCTAAATCCAGATCTAGACAAAAGTAGGAGCTTTTTTTTCCCCCTCTCCTTTACTTAGTGCATGTTTTTAAGGTCTGTTCTGAGACTGCAGGCAAAATATGGCCTTCTCTTCAAAATCAGGAAAGATAACCTCATTCTAGGTTTATTTTTCACAATGGGCTGAAGTTAACAGATGGGAAAAAAAGACAGACCTTAACTTTTGGGAAAAGCCTTGAGAGAAAACATGGAGTAAGTCTTCTCAGTGTCCATCTGCATGTCGGTTTGCTTATGGATAAAGAGAAGAACAGTAACCTAATTCTTTCCAAAGCTTTTAAGTGCTAAACTAATCACTTAAAGTTTAAATAATAAAATATAATGCAATAGCCCATGAACTGACCTATTTTGGCTCCAGGCATGCATAGATATTAGGGATTTTGTTAGAGTTAGCTGAGATATAATGAAGATACTTTATAGCAAAGAAAGATTTAACCCAACATGCCTTTCATGATCTTAGCTAGACTTTCAGGTCTTATGCAAAGAAGAACATTAATCATAAAATATGAGAAACTAATACTTTAATTCCTTTTCCACCAATCCTATGGACACATGGCCCTCGGCTTATTAAATATACTTCAATCTGCTTCAGTCACATACATACACATTCTGTAAGTTGAGGTGTAACATGATCTTACCCTTGAAACTTTAGGTCTATTTACACTTGCAAAAGTGATGCTGGATCAAGTAGATTTAGTCACGTTAAGCATAATTAAGAAGCTGGTGTAAGTAGCATAAGGATGCTCATCTACCTGGCTCTACCTTGTGCTTTAAAGAGATGTGTTACAGTCTTAATTACAATGGCTCATTTTCCCCTGGGCACTCTGCTTTTGACGAGAGACTGAGAGGATGTTATTTTTCTGCAACTTGAAATGGAATTAATGCACCAAACTATCTCTTCAAATTTAATTGAGCTAAAATGGCCATCCTTCTACCCTTCCCCGCTGGAAGTGTTGTGTGTAGGGAAACAGCTGACTGGACAGCAGATATTCCCAAAAGCGCACATGGATGAACTTGTTCTTGCATTACCTTTCCAAAATGCAGAATGGAAACATTTCCAAGCCTGTTATATAATCTGAATTAAGTCTTAAGTATAATGACACACAAAAAGTCCTGACCCAGGATAAAAAGGTGCATACTTGGTATATTTAAAAGGTCGGGGCATTTAACCATTGTTGTGAACTCTCAGGAGAGCATATGGCTTACATTCTTTCCAAACATGGAATACACTAAGGAGTTTTCTTTGGATTGACTACACGCTAAATCACAGTAGGCAAGACTTTTGTTCTTACTTCTCTTATCAAAAAAAGCTAAATTATAATGTTTCTCCTGACTTCAGCAGTCTACGGGAAGTTCAGTGAGAATTCTGTAATTGTACAGATGCATATATTATTGAAATGAACAAGCAGAGCAAAAAATTTCTCCCACAAACAAGAAAGGATGGTCTCGACTTAGTGCTCTGAATTTCTCCAGAAGCAAGATCAGGTTTGGAACTGGTTACTGCACTGTCAAAAAGTGTGTGTTCACAAACAGATTAATAGGACTGTGGTACACTGACTCTGCACTATATTTTTCCTTAAGAAAAACATTTTCCTGTAAAAGTCCGGAAGACACTTTTGATTGGGAGCGCAGTTGAACTACTACCGTTGTCCACACTCACACTGTGGCAAGATTTGTTTATGCTTTCTGCTGTATTTTAAGAGCAGATTTCACCCCAAAATTCAGGATTTTTCTTCTTCATTACATTCTCATATAATTATTTTTAAAATAGCAATATGAATGACTAATGAAAAATATTTGGGGAATGAAAGGAAAAAACCCAAACCAAACAAAAACTAAAAAAAAAAAAACCACTGCAACCCCCCCAAACAAAAGGAACACCCACAAAGAAAAGCCCACAAAAAGAAAAATAAGCCCAGGAAAACCAAATATAGTATTAAGTTTCTATGCACTGGGATCATTTGCAAACTGAAGAGTAATCTCTTATCAGCTGCTCTTACATTTTCCGTAAACACATGTGAATATGCTATGGAACACATGGCAAATTGCTAAGTCTCTTTATGTTTCAGATACAGAGGTATCACAATAATAACAAAACTTTCTATCCCTGAAATAATATACTGTATAACTGACAGAGGAGGCTTAAATATGTCTGGATAAAAAAAAAAAAAAAAAAAAGTAATATACCAGGCTTAAAATACGATATTCTATACTGCTTAGCAGGCAGCTAAAGAGGGTTTATAGAGAAGAATGATGGATGTAATTTTCTTTTGTGGAAAAAAAGTTATAAGCAAAAGAACTGAATTTAATCTAATATCACTAAAGCTTGCCATAATCTTATGGAGCATTTGGACAGTACCTAGGGCCAAGGAGATGATCCTGAATTAGCATGGTATACAAATCAGCTTTTCGATTTTTATCAGATTATCTGCATTACTGGCTAATGCTGATGCATTCTGCAACATGCAATAAACACTTCTAAGCATCATATTTCCAAAATGTAAAATATCTTCAAAACAGATCTTAATTGTTTTAGCAAGATAGAGTATGCTACTTTTGCATGAATAATATTATCAGAATCCCATTAAATCTCTTCATTTATTATCTCTAATGCTACTTAAAAGAGAAGTTAATAGAGTAATTCATTCTCATACCATGACCTTGGTCACTAGTACATGATGTTTCATATTCATTATGCAGAGCTAAGTGAGGGCTCTGTTATAATATCACTTAATTTATATTCTGAATAATGCTCTGGGGACAAGTTGCTCTTGTGCATTATGGTTCTATCTAAATCACAATATTTGAAGACAAGTGGAGAGAGCAGATAACTGTTAAACAATGTTTGCTAACATAAAACACTTGACAGACCCTAAGCATGAAACCTTGGGAATTAAAAGTTAAACAGCATAGTGTTTTCCATAGTAATGTTAAGCTTGTCTTCAAAAAATATAAAAAAATGCATGATCAGTCTGTATTTTTGTATATTGGTAGATTCTTCTAAAGAGAACTATTTAGCATGCTATAGTTGTGAAACAGATAAAACTTCTCCGCCCACAACATATTTTTCCCCCCACGCAATTTTAAGGACTAGCAAATAACGCATGCTTTTTTGCATTTTCAGTTCTCTTCAGAGCAAAGTCTAATACAGTTACCCACTCAATGAAGAACCATTACTTGTTTCCTAATATTCAGCTGCAAAAATATAGTTTCTTACCTGCTACTTTCAAGATTAATATAAATTGATGAATTAAAGGTTTAAGAAGAAAATAATTTTTATAATTCTAGTATGGAAAAGATCCCAACTTGGGAATGAATCAGCAGGTTTTGCATGAAACTTTAATACCTGCAATCTTTAATATCATGAAATGTCCAGACTACTGAGCATTTACTGAAGTAAGCAGTTTTGATGGAAACATCATAATAAAGATACACATTTTTTTCACAGTAGCTTCTAGAAGTCAATCTGTCTCTCCCGTTAAGAAAGTAAAAATCCCTGCTACAAGCCTGTAAGCTCAACCTGGAACATGAAAGCTAAACTGGCATATTATCTTTTTCATTTGTATTCCAATGTCAATAGAGAACTCGCAAGCCACACTACTTATAAGCACTATCTATTTTCTTCAATGGATCAGTATGCAAATGCAGTAATTGATCCATTCAAACTAAAGTTAAACAAATAAATTCAATATTATTTTAAAGAAAAGAGACTCCAGCTCTATTCCCTTGGATGATTTTACATAAAATCATACTAAAAAATCCTTCTGCCACCATGGGATGTGCATTAGTTTTGTGCTGAACATAGACCAAATCTAAGAAAATAAAAGCTGCCACTTAGTTAAGCTATTTTCCAAATGAGAACTCTACTTCTTATATTTCTACCAGCCTTTTTGGAAATGTAGGTGCGTCTCCATCTTTTACCCACACAAAGAAAACACAGCTTTGGAGTACAAAATTTACAACACAGAAGTTTTTAAGACCAATAATAGGAAATTATATTCTCCTTCCCTCACCCCCATTGTAAAACAAAACAGCGCTGAAATTCCCACCACTACTTAAAAACCTCAGAATTGAATTCTTGCCAAAGGTTTTGGTGGATTAAAAAAGTCACACCATGCAATGTCTGTGCAGATCTGGGCCTCAGATCTCCGCCTCAGGAGTGCAGAGTAATTTGTGATGCTTTAAGATGTCTCTGGCTCAGGTGTTCTATCAGTTCTTCTACACCACCCCCCAGGTGATGGTCCTCAACACCGTAGCACTGCAATGTGTCAAATCCTTCCATCCACAGTTCCACACACACCTTAAGGCTCCTCAATCTGCCAGTGAAGGCAGGTCTGTGCCAGTGTACCAAATCACGAACACAACTGGAGCTGAGGCAGAGCTCTCTCCAACTTCCATAAATGCTCCAGAGACAGGAATATCTAGACAGACACAAAATCTAGACTTCTAAGCCACAGTTTCATTTCCCAGATATCACAGAAGAGTTGGCCTGCTATGATATGCTCAGAGGCAGTTGGCACAGTCAGTAGAGCAGAGAATCCTACATTTCTGACTAACACTATTCACATACATCAGCCTGAGTGGTATCTCGTATCTCAATTTAGCACGCCATGGTGGTTGCATGAATGACACTAGGTACTTCATTGGAAGTATAATGAATGATTTGGCAGCTCTGAAGTAAAATGTAACAGAATATGTAGGATCTGTATGTCTCTGACTGATACATTATGATATATTACAATGCTGCTGACATGTCAAAAGACATGATTTAGTAGTCACTGGTTATTTGAATTTACTCTTTTTACGTTTTTAATTAGTAAATGAGTCCCTCATGGTCAAATGATTAATTACACAATAATTCACTGCTGTGCCTTCTTTTCCTGTTTGAGTGGAGCACACAGTATATAGAGAAACTGTTTGGAATATAGACTGACACTATAAATTATAGTAATGTGTTCACACTGCTTTAGTTAAGGTTGTGTCAGCACTCCCATTAAGAACTCCTGTTTTCAGGTTAGTTAAATTTAGGCAGAGAAGGTTCATTCTAGTTTGCACACTGGCTTGCAAAAACTCAACCAGGGAATAGATTGTGTACATAAGGAGAGAGTGAAAGAAAGTAAAGGAAGCAGGCATTGTAGAGGTTATTAAGAGGTGGGAGGGAGAGGGCAGGAAGCAAAGAAACAAAAAACAGCTGCCCTTTGTTCTATGTGATGATAAGTAATAACAATACCTCTTCCTTTTTATTCTCAGAAACAGGTCCCAAAAGATCATTGCAAATTTCATCATTTCACCTGACAGAGGTATGAAAGACTTTTTGCAATGCTACCCAAAGCCAGGGAGTGAGGAACAGAGTTCACTTTTTCTTTCAAGTCCTGGACACGTTGTCTTACTTAAGATATGGAGCAAATACTAAATTTTTGTTAAGGCAGATACAAGACTCAATTTGAGAAGCTTTCAGCATGGTGTTTCGAAAGGTATGTAGAATATATATATCTAGATATAGATTAGATATAGATATAGACTAGTTATAGGTGTATGGATAGTCTTCCAGTGATTAATGATGGAGTTTACACTTTGGGTTATGAGTATGGCAAGCAGAAAGCAGCAAAAACACCATATCTATCCAGTTTGAAATGTAAGAGGTACCTCAAGACTGGAAACCGCAGAGTTGTGGTGGTGTGACTCCAGCAGGGAGTCCTCTTTTACTCGAAGGTGTTTTAAGCTGATCTGTTGACCCCGAGCTTAGCTCAGTTGGTCAGGTCATGGTGCTAATAACACCGATCTCATGGGTTCAGTCCCTGTATGGGCCATTCAGTTAAGAGTTGGACTTGATCCTTATGGATCCCTTCCAACTCAGACTATTCTGTGATTCTGTGATTTTACTTTCAGTTGGCAAAGATCAGCACAGCCAGTGTACACTGAGAATGTGACAGTTCCTGAAAAATCTCTCATTTGAATAAAGTTTGTTGGATGGATCAAGGTATGTGAGCACTTGGCTCATATCTGTAAGGCAAAATAATCCAGTCTATCAGAAGAGGTTTAATTTGATGCGAAAAATATTTTGCTTTTATACCAAGAAATTCAAGGAGTTCTAAACTTAGATTCTCTGCAGACAGTTAAGGTGGGAAAAGCAAGAATTCAGGGCTCATAAGCTTCCTATGTCTGCATGTTTAAGAACTATTAATAGCCCCCATATTCACTCAGCTTTGTGCAAATGTAAGACAATGTTAAAGAAAATGTATGTTCACAGTCTTGCCAAATGATAACAATTGATCAGAATTATAGGGCTGGACAGTTTAGATTAGACAAATTAGATTTATTGAATAGGATGGTCCTAGTAGTAGGACAATACATGACACTAATAACTGAAAGATCACACCATTCATTGGAGGAAATTATTTTGATATCAAAGTTAGAATCTCATGCATATTAAATTGGTGGGAGCCAGGTTCCTACATCACTGTTCATATAAAAAAAGGACAGGAAGAAAAAGCTTCCTAAAGTTATCAAGTATTACTCATTTCTATTTCCATGAGATCACACATTCATTCAGTAATACATCTTTAGGAATTATGAAGATGTCATCTTTGGAAGAATAGAAAACTGAGAGACCTAGAGCAATAATTTCCTTGAAATCACATACTTCCTCAATCCTTTCCTCCAGGCCACCACCTCTGTCTGGTTAGTGTACACAGAGAATGCAGTCTTCCTGAACCTAAAGGTTGCAAAACTTCACCTTGCTCATATACATTATATGAAAAATATCCATAATATCCAACTTGTTTAAAGCCACATTGTTGTAGATCTGCATCTCTGATGCCCTGGGATGTCCATCCTTTTGTGGTTACCTTTAGGTTGAAAAGGACAAAGTTCTTCTAGACCCAACTGGTTCCTTCTTGTCATGTTCTTCCCACCAAATAAATGGACTGAATTCTCTCAGCTCTTCCTGTCCTGGGCTTCCCTGAACTTTCAGGACCTCAGATTAAATGTATACATTAAAAGAATGACAGAATTGTGTTTGAAAAGAGCATGGGAAGTTCGAAGCCTGGAGACAGAACAGAAAGAAAAAGGGGAATGAAAAATGCTGGATGAGGATGCAGAAGGTAGGGCAATAAAGTAAACTTTCAAGAAGACAGGGTGCTAAACTCAATGCAACTTCAGGGGATGAAGGCTGACAAATGAATAGAAGTAGTTTTTTGCAACTCTTGAGCCTTATTTAATCTACAAAGGATCTGTCAGGTCAAATTTATAGACATAAATGTGGATTTATAGAAATTATATATGATGGAAATAAATCATGAAACAGTTTAATTTACTTTATTATTATTTTACTTTTGTGATGGTTATATATTCTAAAGAGCAATTGGAGTTTTGGCCAGCAACCTTAGCTTTATTTATAGATTGAAATAAATACACTTACTTACGTGAAGAAGTTTTATGATCCCCAAAAATAATAGGAAATGTTACCTTAGGGAAACTGTGCATGGAAGCACATATAAATGGAAATGGTACATGCTAGCCCACTCCATCAACAAGACATGTTCTAATTGTAGGAGAAGTCTTATCTCCTGCCCAGGGACAGTTGTATCAGTCTCCAAGTCAGGCACCTTCCCATGTGAAATAGATACAGGGCTACAAAATTAGCAGTCAGTCTTGAATTTGATTTTCCAAAAATAAGACTCCTAGACCAGAGGTCTGCATCTGGAAACGGTTAATAATTATTAAGTGAGCCAGGGAAAGCTTACAAAGCTTTATCATACTAAAAATCTCATTTTCAGTATTGTTGATGACATATCAGAATATGCTTCAAAATTTTCTTGCTCAGTCATAGCAAATCCCAGGCAAATCTACGTTAGACTAACAAGCTTTGCTCAGTCTTCCAAGAAGATGTTCACATAGTTACATCCTCAACAGAAGTTTGTTTTTCAGAGTTCATGTCCCTTCATAACAACTCAGTAACTCATCTTCGGTACAAACAGAGGGATCTTTGAGTCCCACCTAATGTCAGTGTAAAGCAAGTACAAAACTGTATTTAACTGTGTATCTACACTGTATGAGCTCCACACAGCAGTTTATACCCTAAAATAACGCCCCTGAATTCAGGTTGCTTTGCTAGTCAGCTGCCTTAGCCAACAGTTGTGTAAGAAAGCAAAGCTATTATAAGCATATTTGGTCAAAACTTTAATCTATCTCTGTTCCACATGATTAACTCTTCTGAAAATTTCGTGAGGCTATTACAATTCACCAAATTCAAAATTGCTTAAGGAAGTAGTAAGAACAAGAGTGACATCTTAGAAGTTAACTTCAATCCTGTGAATCTTCTCATTATGACCATTTCCATGTCTTTTAATGGTATTAACAGTAAAGGTCTGTTTAGAAAAGCTTTTAAGTATGTATGCAATTCATATTATTTTTCATT
>JAWUZG010000970.1:585000-617500 GCA_036785705.1 Acanthornis magna | reverse complement strand
TGGACAAGACTAAAAGGGCTTATCTGAAGTGTTTCTTATAGTCAGAAAAGCACTGTCCCTGCACCCTACCCCTGTAAACAAAATAAAGGATCGTGCAAAATATTTGGAATTGTCCTGTCCAAATGTGGAACTGTAAGATGTCAAGAAACCATAGTCAACTCCTTACAGGACAACTACACAGTGCTACTCCAACCATATACAACTAATCTAAGTTGTCACACACCTGCAGCAAGACAGAAGCGAAGCTTTGTGGTGATTAGTGTTCAAGATGCAGCAGAGGCAGACTGTGCTTTCCAGGAGAGCACAAAGAAAGGAAATAAATACATCAACTCTCTTCCTGACTGTCAAATTATGAAAATCAGTCTTGGAACGCTCCCATACAACCTTGCTATGAAACAAAGGCAAATTTAATCCTTCATACTCAGTAGCTTGGCTGTAGGCCAGGAAGGTCCTCAGCATGAAAGCTGAAGTGATGCCAAGCCATGAATATCTGGGAGAGCACAAATATTAGATTGAAGGATCTATTGATACAGAAATGACTAATGCTAGCATTAGGCAGAATTTATCTGCTATTTTACCAGGGAATTGGAGTGTAATGCACTTTATATATTTAAAAAAAATCCTGAAGACATATCCAGATAAAAGTACAGCTAGGAAAGATATCTAGTGCATGTGCCCATAGGTTTCCAGGCACCCCACATGTATGCCACAGGTGAGCTATTATCAGAAGCAATACTGGCCACATGAGCAATGAGCAGTAAAATGGTAGCAAACCCATTTTCCTTACACTCCAATTTTGCTTTCTGTCAAGAATTCCCAAGCACATTCTGGCACACGCAGCCCATCTTCATGCACAATGTGTGCAGGTGAACTGGTGTGCTTTTGCACAAGGGAATAGACAGAACCCCCTTGTTAAAAACCGAGCAGTCGGACCACCTCGTGTGCACCAACATCTAGCTCGCTGTAGGCCAAGACTTTAAAAGTCTCATTACTGGGAGTACATTCTTTAGAGTTTTATCCGGTGTGTTGGTGGAGGTGGTCAGTTGGATATTTGTGGTTTGTTTCTTTGGGGGTATTTTCTGTTTGGTTTGAGGATTTTAGGGGTGGAGGGGGGGAGTTTGCATGAGCTTTTGAGTCTGTTAACATTAATTTCCTATCTTTTACTTTCATGATATTATGCAAGTCCTTCTCTCAGCAGTCATCAGAGATAGAAACCACAGATCTTAAACTCACAGGCAGAAAAAATGGTGTGACATCTTCCAAATCTAATATGCCAAATTCTCTTTCTTGTTCTGTATGTAGACACCATGCAACACATAATCCTCACAGTACAGTGAATAGCCTTGAACTCTCTTGGATAGTTTTCTGAATGAGGAGCGATACAGGAAAAACTGCACACTTTTGCAATGTATACATCACATATGATGTGAAGAGATGTATTTCCCAACACAGGCAGCTAAGTCAAGGGGATTGTTGCAGGTTTTATGGCAGCTTCAACTGGAGTATGGGTGAGAACATGGCACATGCTTTAGACATTCCTGAACAGAATGAGAAGGGTTCATTTACCACTACAGTCCCCCACCTCAACATCAGAATTGTCAGATTTTGCTGTCAGCTTCATTTAAGTCAGTAAGACCATTAATACAGAGTTCATATCAAAAATGTCATTTTGTAGGTCTTCCCTATGATCTGGAAACATGTTGGAGTGTCCCTCAGGTTATTCTCCTCAATATCTGAGCTAAAGGTAATAGGGCTAAATAATACCTTTTATAATTCAGAGAACATCTATAAGATGCCAGTAGACACAATGATTTCCAAGTCGTAAGTGCAGCTCCATTGCTAAGGCACTAATTTCTTGCACCACTGAAACATAAGTCTTGCTGGGACTAGAACAGAAGAAGTCTGACAATGTTGTGCATGACAAATTAGTTCAAAATTATGAAATTTCATTAAGATTAGGTTTAAATATCCAGTCTCATGACTGGCAGATCAACTGGCCCACAGCTTTGTGCAAAAAACTCCATTCCATGGAACTGAAAAACTGATAGGGAGACTCCATGGCTTTCACATATATACATACAGAAACAAAGCGTGGTGGAAGAAAAGGGAAAGGTTGTGAGCAAAATCTGACTGCGCTTAATTGAGTAAATGTTACACTTTGATACCCGTTGTACTTTCTAAACCATTGTATTGTAATCTCATCATTATAATATTAAGAGCAGGCACCTGGGGGCTAAAATTAAGAAGTTAAGAGTTTGGTTTATGATGATGTGGTTGAATTTGTGCTGTTATAATTGGTGCATTATTTCTTCTGAAAGCAGTGAGCTGTTAAACACAGTAGCCAGGGGTATGTAGGAGTAATTCTTGTTCCCTGCTGTCAGAGATCATGGTCTTAAGCTTATTTTTCCTTAATACAAAATTGACAGATTTAGTGTTTCTCAAGGCAAGTTGTTTTTCCTGCCTTTATGCATAGCATACAACTGGCTTTCTTGGAACACAAGGCAGTGAACTGTATGGAAACTATGATTGTTTACAGCTAAGAATCTCTTCGTATTATCATCTTCATATTTGCTGACATCACATCAGTCTTTAGGCCCATTTGTAAGATAGTTATAATAACAGGGGGCCAAAATCTGATTGCCATGTTTGTAATGCTGTTGCCCAACATTTGGGAAATTAACACTGTTAATAATATTGGATACAACATTTATAAGGGAACTTCTCCATAGAGGAGATCATTAAAGCATGCATGCCCTGGATTAATCTACACCTGGTATGGTGGCATTAGACCAATTGCAAAGGACCACGTGGTACACTGGCACTTAGGACTGGGATGTTCTGTCATCTATCACAGCTATTGGTGAACAAGTCTTTCTATGAGACATCTTAAAAGTATGGACTAAGACTGGATTGGCATTGCCACATGACCATCAGGTCATTGAGCCCAGTGGATCTTCCTATTCATTTCCCCAAATATGTAAAAAAGCACAGCTGAACTCAGAACATTTGCAGTGCAACCAGTAACATTAAGAGAAAGTAATTTTGGCCCAGACAAAAAGTGGAATAATTGATTTCGAAATGTTGTGTCAACATGTTATTGAGCCAAGCAGAATTGATATGTGACAGTACAATGTAAGAATAGGGAAATAGGGATTTTACCCTGGATTATAAGTGCCAGAATCCAAAGCATAAAATAAAACAAAAAAGGTGACAGAACACTTGCACAGAAAATCAATACAGAAGAACACAGTTATCAGGCTGGAATCATATTTCATATGATTCAGTAGGATCAAGCTCTAGGATCAAAATACGAGCAGTGGAATGGGTCAGATGATCTAAAGATGTCAAAATGTACTTCCATAGCAGCAAACAAATATATTTTGCAGATATCAAATATATTTTGCAGATGAAAGAGGCCAGAGAGAGAGACAGAGTTCTGGATCATAAAGTATTTTAATCATTTAAGGAACTGATTTGGATAATAACAAATCTAAAAGTTAGAGAAGCATGTATGTATATAAAGAAAGAGGTCTATTCTCTTCCTTGCATATTAAATGCAATTAAAGGGAAATTAAATCCTCAGTTTTGGAAAAAGAACCCAACATGGGTTAACAACACTGTTAAGCCAGACCCTGTATATTTTTAAAAAAACATATTAGTGAAGCTAGGTTGGGTTTTAGGTCAGAATCTGAAAAGAAAAAAAAAAAAAAGTAGGTATTCCTAATGGATTTCTATACAAACACTTAATATGAACAAAATGAAAGACTTATGGGAGAGAAAAAGGTTTATAATATATTCCAGAAGTGCCTCCTATCAACATCCATGCTGGGCCACTCCTTGTTCAGAATCCTAATTAATTTGCAGAAATACTTAATGGCAAGGACGCCAATATAAAATATACCTGATTTAATCCAGTAATAGATGTGCCTGAATGAGACAAAGCTAAGCCTGAAGAGGACTAAATTTCTCTGCAGAGTTTTTAAATAATCCAATTTTTCCTGCAGATTTTTCCAATCCTTTATGATGCCTTCCAGCTTTGTGCAGCCAAGACATGGTTTTACAGCATCCTTACCTTTTATCCTGAATGTTAGGAAAAACATGAATTAATCTTTGTCCAATGAGTCAACCTTGAAGAAGCTCTCTAGTAACTGCTGGATCATTTTTCTCATTAATATAGAAACATAATTTTCTTTCCTACATAAGGATTGTTCTCAGTCATCATGACTTATCATAATCTTCCCTTTTAGAATACCTATTTTAGTTTTTGTACTAATGCTAATCTTCACAGTTATAAGAGTTCCATGAGGGCACGTAGAGATTAAGGGAAGTTCATATTTAAAACTATTTTTGTGGAAATCTTTTTCATTACCTCTGTGTCTATCCTTAAATTACTTTTCTTTTAAAGGAAAATTTACCTAATAGGTTTTAGCCTCAAAATGGAAGATGAAGAGACCATATTTAGTCTTCCGTTTTAATATGACTATTGTTCATTCACAGCTCCATGAAATGCCTAAAGTAACTTAACAATGGCTCTGTCAGACATTTACAAGGCCATGTGGAGCTCACGCTCTCTCTGGGTTGTCAAACAACCAGAAACTCTGGACAGCTGGCCAAAGTCTGAGCAGAGGAAAGCCTGGTTTACACACCATCTATGCTTGGCAAGCACAGACCTCTCTTCAACTCATCTCAAAACCACCCATTTGAAGCATCCTAACACAGTAGATCCAATTTGTCCCAAAGAGATAATAAATATCACATACCCTGGTATGTTCCCACAGGCTCTTCCAAGGCCCACCCTCTGGCTCTCAGAAAGAGGCTGAAAACAGCTTTGCGGAGTGTCTCAAGGGCCAGATGGCAGCGACAGAAAACAGCGCAACTGACAACATAGAGACATATGCACTTCTGTAGTTTTTGGCCCCTTGAGACACATCTCAAAAGCAGGACAGGAAAAACTCTGCAGGTTGTTAGGATGCATTTCTATGCCACAGGCCCACATTTTACTCCTCCTCATTCATAGCTTCGCTTCTCTCAGCAAGGAGACAACCGAAGCTGAGAGAACACTAAAACTTTGATGAAGATTAAATGCTATATTAAAATTACTTTTCTGGCAGCCAGCTCTGGATGGGAGGATTCTTCTATTAGCTGGAGTGCTGGGTGCAAATGATTACTTTTAAGTCATTTTTGTGAAGAGATTCAGCCTAAACACATTTAGCAATGGGACAGAGGTCTGATAAAATACACCATTCAGATAAAAGATTGCATTTTTAGTTTTAAATGTTGTCTTAGGATCTCACTAAATAATCATTTCCACAGCTTTAAAGTGACTTGCTACTTAAAAAAAAACTAAAAAAACCTGATTTATCCTTCCTTCAGAACTGTAAAATATGTATTGAACCATTATCCCAAGTGTTTCCTGCTTCTGTTTACTAATGAAACCTCTTGACAGTTTTGATTAGAAAGTGTCACTTAGAACTCTTTGATCTGTTAGTATAGCAATGACACATTTGACATGTTATAAAACGCCAGAATATAATCTTAAACGACTCTGCTTTATTCTACAAAAAATGAGAGCAAACTTTACCAATCAAACTAAAGCTAATTTCACCTAATAAATTACAGAAATTTAAAATCCTTTTAGTTTTAAAAAGGTTCAGTTGAAAAAAAAGATTGTGGAAGAAGTCTCACAAACAGTCTTTGTCATCTTATATTAATTAATTTATATCATGCTATCAACCTGATCTTCTATATGATTATTTTTACCATACTTTTATTTGCATTTCTGCTTATTTATTTTATAATTTGCTTTAATGTAATGATTTTCATTACTCATGGAAGTCAACTACATTATAATTACCAGACACATAACTGATGTCCTGTCAAAGCAGTTTTACATTTATTGTAGTTATATATGAGTTTTTTCCCTCCCCTTTTAAGCATAATTATAGTACTAGGTAGTGGTGTCAGTGAAAAAGTAACTCATAGCATGAAAGTTGAGACCTTGCCAAAACTCAGAGGGTTTTGGTTTTTTTTTGTGTAAACAAAAATTATTAAAAATATATTATTAATAAAATTATTAATAAATTTATTAAAAATATATTAAAATATATCCTGCTGAATACTCCAAAGTAAAAGCACAAAAGAAAATTCAATTTGTCAAAAGAGACCAAAAAAATCAACAACTAAAAAATGTTACTTCTCCTCAGAAAGACAGTACAAATAAATCCTAGTGCAAAGAAGTGACTTGGGTGGTGACAGTTCATCTCTTCAAATAACAACTTTTTTTTTTTTTTTTTAACAGTTTAAAAGATGTCACAGTAAAAAAGACTGTTCATATCTATCTCCCTGACAAAAATAGAAAAATTACTCTTCTTTGCACAAACATCTATGTTTGTGCATAGTGGCCAAACATAATGGCCCCCTAAAATTTCAACAGTTGCTTATATGAATACTTTTATTATCTATACTTCCTAGGTTATTTGTAAATTTGATTATGATGACACTGCATTCCCTCACAGAGATATTGCACAAATAGGCACATTACAGATGATAGGATATACAAGTGTTACTATATAGGGAATGTGCATACTGGTTCAAGTTAGAAAAACAGGAAAACTGAGATATTCAGAATTTCATGGAAATTATAAGCATATTCATATCATCTTAAGATTCCTTAAATTAAATTTTCAAGGCTTTCAAGTTCAACCTCTCAACTAAAAAAAAAACGTTTGTACATCTGTAGCAATTCCTAGGTAATGTTTGATTACAAGTTTTAATTACCATTAATGTGCATACTCTAAGCAGTCATTCAGAGCAGAAGAAATTGTTTTCTCAATAAACTAAACTGTATGACATGTTTTCTGTTTCCACAAAATACAGTCTTGGAAAGAAAACAAGGTTTTCCCTGGAAAGGCTTCCATGCCTAAGTTTCTGTGTGCATCTTGCTTAGACATCAAGGAAAACCTTTGGAAGAAGAGTAATGGCCAATAATGTTAATCACCCTATTATGCCAATAATGCAATCCAACAGTGTCAGGTTCTACATGATGTATTTAAGCAAATTAAAAATACAACCACCATGACCTGTTTACTTATCTAGTGGCTTCTTTCCACCTTTACACAACACTCACAGTACTGAGGAAAAAAGGCATGTTATCTCATGGCAAACTGGATTGGGAGACTCATGTGACTAAGAAACTTTTCCATTTTCTGCACTTTTCTTTTGTTTTAAGCCAGTTTTCAAGTGTGTCAGTCCATTGCCCGACCTGCTGAATGTTTGGAACAATACAGAAGACAGAGACAGCACTCCTCAAATTGTGGCTCTAGATTTTGGGTTGTCACAGAATCATGTTATAAGGAGCCCAAAAAAAAAAAAAAAAAAAAAAAAAAAAAAAAGGAAAGAAACCAAACCAAAACAAAAAAAGCTGTAACAGGCCATATTTTATATTCAATAGCTTTCTTTTAAATTATGTGTATAGACTTTCACATATAAATCAACATGGCCTGCAGACTTCGTAGATATTAACAGAATGAATATTAATGTTTTCATTCACAACAATCTTGAAAGACCCACACTGTACCCACAATGGACACGTTAGGCTGTTTGCCTTGTGCCATACACAAAAGAAACTGGGAATAAAATCCTGATTGAAGTAGCTAAGAGAAAGTTCTGATTTTTGTAGAAAAACCTGTGTGCTAATTTCCTGCATAAAATTGTAGATTTTCTAAAACTATTTTTATTTTCTTGACAGGAAAATAAGTTATTTTAATTTGATGTGATATTAAATGATTTATTTCAAGCCAATTAAATTTATAATTTCTTTCCTGCCCAGAGAATTGTAATTTAAAGCCTATCCTCTCACACTGAGGATGCTTCCATGAAGGTCTTGCCATTGATTTAGTGTCTGGGTATGAGAGAAGAATCACTCTGCTCCTGTCCCCAGAGACCAGATTGTGACCAACAATACCTAGTGCCACTCCCTGCTTGGTCCTCTAACATCATGAGAGGGATGATTTAACTGAAAGGAATCTAGAGATAACATTTGCCACTTCTAAAAGCAGTCTTGAGACAGTGCAGGTGGGACTGGTGAGACCATGAAGAAACCATAAACCTTTTACCTGTTTTTGTCACTGCACTAAATGGCCTTGGTGTCACTGGGGGTAAGAGGGTTATAGAGCCAGCTCCATGCACCAGTCTGCCTACCCTGAGAGCTGCATGCACACCTAGCAAATTGGGAAGGTTTCTTTCATAATCCAAAGAGAAGAAAAATAAATAAATTTTTTCTTTTTTAATAAGTGGATGGGGAAATTCTTGCAAACTGATTTTTAGGAACAAAGTCAGGAGGGCATAATAAGCTATGATGCCTGCAATTTTTCTGGATTTCTACCTATAATGTCATTTGTGCATGTAAATGTGGCCCATTTTGACTGTTAATGGGAACCAATTTATTTTGTGCTTTGGACTTGACATCCACATAGTTTTGTGAAATCTTCTTATCGATCACCATGCCTGAGGTACACCCAAAGGATTGTTTCTTGCCTGCACATGAGAACCACCCAGATAAGAGCCCGCTGTGCCTATAAAGTGGCAGAATAAGAAAGCAAGTGAGAGTGCTCCTCACATGCCCTCTATTTGTGAGGGAAGACAGATCATCCACTGGGTCTTATCGATTGGTCCCTGCCATGGGGACTCCAGGGTCCTCAGCAGTGTTTATGATATTTTACGCCACATTAACTGTTGAGATGATATGCTATGACAGATCTTTAAAAAAGTGTACCCCTGAGCTCTAAATTGTTCCAATTATGCCTTTAGCATAACAGTTGCCTACCAAGGGGCACCACCGCTCAGCGCCTTAGGAAAAGAAGGAGAGGAGAGGAGCCAATAATCTTCACATATGCTGACCTCCCTCTACCCTCACCCAGCAGAAGCCTGTCATTGCTTTCATTCACTGTAGCTTTTCATAATCCTTAACATATGGCCTTTGTTTTGATAGGCATGAAATTACATCAAGGTCATTTTTAATAACTGTCAATAACCCCAGAACAGCGGTCAGCTTTATTGACACCTTAGTTGAAGGGCTCAGAGAGCTGTAAGTAGTGCACAGACCCTGCCTGAGAAAGCTGATCCACTGGGAAACAGATTATTATTGATATTAGTAAATTAGTATTGATAGAAATTTGATGGGTATCGTGCATCTGGATCCCTCCACAATACACTAATGTGAACCAAAGCCCACAGCTCCCTCCATTTCAGACAGGCAATTTATTTGCATTCTCTACATCTCTTTGTTATAGGGAGGGAAAAGGGAATAGCAGGGGGAAGAGGAAAGCAGGCATGACAACAGCAACTTCTGCTTGCAGGCACGTATGAAGCAGCTTCTGTTTTCCAGAAGCTACTATGGAAGCATCCGTTTCCTCTTAATTGGAAAGGAAAACTCCTTCCCATGCACATTCTTTTATCCTCTCATTGCCCCATTTCTGTCACTTCCCTGTTTCTTCCCAATTTTTTAGCTCTATTTCTGCACCTGCTTTGCTTGGCCTAATGAGAGGTAAACAATAAGTGTTGCATCTTATATAGATGCTAAACGTTTTGGATATTTTGGTGACAATTTCTATATTGTCTATCGGCTCATATGTCTGTCTGCATCATATAACACCAGCAAACAAATAGGGCAAAGCACTGTACTTCAGTTCTTTTCATTATGCTTCCATGTAGGAAAGACAAGGAGAGTGAAGTTTGCCGCTGATTTCTGTCATTTTACCACAGTGACCGTATGCCAGTGGTTGCTAGCATGTTGATTTTATTAAACAAATACTTAGAGGCCCAAACCAAAGAGATCAAGCATGCCTCAAATATCAACAGAAGTGAAATAGAAACTCTGACAGACTTGGAAATGACAAAAAATAGCCCACCAAAAAAACCCAAAAAACAAAAAAAACCCCAAAACACCAAACCACCAAAAAAAAACCAAAAAAAAAAGGAAAAAAACAAAAGCAAAAACAAAAAAACCCCACAAAACCCAAGAAAACTCCCCAAACGAAACACACCAAACAAAACAGAACACAACAAAACCCGAACTCCCCCCCAAAAAAACAAAACAAAACAAAATAAAACAAACAAAAACCCACAAAAAAACCCACAAAACCACAGACCACCTCACTTAAACCTGTGTTAACTACAATGCATTCTAACTCTGCATAAAGAAGGATGGTTTCCATCTTCCCCATGTAAAACACAAGATGGGAAGCATTTGAGTTTACTTTTTCTACTTATACTATTGGCTTTAAAGATACACAGACAGACAGACAGACAGAGAGATAGATCAATAGATCGATAGATCGGTAGATCGATAGATAGATAGACAGACAGATTTTAAAAAAGCAGTTCTTAATCTGGTTTTTTTGTCTAATCTATATTACATATTATTCAATTATTATTATATAATTATGTTGTTTCCAAAACTATGTACAGCAATGGAGTATCCTGCCTGATGGCTTCCTTGAAGCATTTTTCCTTACTTCCAACACAATGTTTCAGTCCTTTTATGACTACTAACCCACACAGAGGTGGATTAGTAGCCATAGAGGTAGGATATGAGCCCTTACCATGTCACATAAAGCAATTTTCACAGAAAAACCAGCTATTTTCTTTTTCCAAATGGAAGCAGATTGATATTTACTATACCAATAAAACAGTAAAATTATATCAATAGAAACATTCCTTGTTCTGCTGATTAAGATATCTCTTCATCTCACGTACTGAAAGTTTATAAATCACATGAATGTCATAAAATCAGGTGTATTGCTAAACAGCCAATCCTAAAAGAACCCTGCTGCCAGACACCATAGTGGAAAAAAAAGGAAGAAAAGTATATTTCTGAGAACAGGATTTAGTTTTTTCTGTTCTTTATGCACCCAATAGCTGCTGCTACTGGAAATAAATCAGAAAGTTTAAGGCAATTAAGACAATTAAGAAACTATGTAAATCCTAAGGTGACAATGAGTTTTCTTGATACTGAACAAAACTGAAATGTGCCGTACTGCAAGTAATTTTTTTTTTTTTTTTCTATAAAGGGCAACCACAACTGGAATTTTCTACAATTCATTGTATCAATTTCTCTAAGAAATCCCTCACTTCCAGCCCTGCTGGGAATTTTACTTTTCAAACATCTTGACCAAGCAAAAAGCTGCCATCTCACTGTTTGGTAAATCTTCCCAACAGCACCAATGCATTCGGAAATGAATAATGATCAGATCTCATTAACTTCATCACGACTTTAATGTAATATCATTGCACCTTGAAGACCAGCGCCAGCAGAGCAAAAGAGACAGTTGAAGTCTCAGTCCTTATTACCACTCTTGCGCTGACTAAGCCCAAGTTTTATTAGATTCCCTGCTAAATTCAGTCCAAAGTATTTTCTGCCTACCAATTTTTTCAGTAGATAAATATATGAAATATCTTAGGCTCGACTAAACCTCACGCCTAGTTGGAGTAAGGCAGAAACAGACTCTCCTCAGTAATACCCAGTGAACAGAAAAGGAGGGAAAAAAGCCTGCAGTAATCTTACTGAGAATTATCAAGAACTAGAACACATCTTCCAGAGAAATTTTGGACTGTCCCTCCTCAGATATATTCAAAAGTCAGTTGAACACAGCCTTGAGCAATCTGCCGTAGTTGGTCCTACTTTCAGCAGGCAATGTTGCCCTAGATGGTCTCCAGAGGTCACTTCCCACATCAGCTATTCTGTGGCACCCCAAAATTACTTATTTCCTCATCCAGTGGCCTTTCCATCCTACCTTCAAAATAACAGCTAAGATAATTTTTACTTCCAATTCTCTAAAAATTATAAAAGAGCTGCTCTCACTGCTCCTCCCAAAAAATATTTCACGAGCTTCACACAGTAAAACCAATTCAGATCCAAAATTCTTGAAAAACAGAATCACAGGTGGTCAAGGCAACAAGATACCATGAAGACAAAAATGTTAATTTTAGTAGCACATGGTTGCCTCATTGAAATACTCACATGTATTTTGGTGTGTAGAGGAAAAACAAGCCGTGGTGGTGGCGTGCAAGGTAGGTGCTCATCGTCTTCCTTCTCTACAGTTATAGACAGAGAGAAGGTGAATTGGCACAAGGAAATCAAATGCATCCAAATGCAATCCCAGCACTGGGCAGGACCAAATAGAAGGCCAGTATTTCCTAAGTACTCTAATTACATCAGGAAGAGTTGTTGCCTTATTCTGGAACAATGGACTCAACTGGATTGTGTGATCTGGGACTCCATATGAGAGCAGGAAGAAAGAAGAAAAGGATAGCTTATTGCTTTGTTTTGCTTCCAAAACAAAATAATTATAAGAAGACTTTATTTCAAACTTGTTTTGAGTCAATTATCTGTGTAAGTTTTAATTGCTGAAAAGGATGAGAAAAGTTTAGAAGACTGGTTTTGTTTTTTTCTATTTTTGATGATGGGGTGTTTGTAGGCTTTTTCCCCTGCTATTATTACAGCTGAAATCATTAACCTTTTTATAAACACAAATAGCTAAAAAATACCTCCTTACACAGATATGACAGTTCAGTACAATTTGCAGTAGATCAGAGTATATATATTCACCTTCAGAAAAGAATAAAACACTTTACAAACAGCCATTTGATGTGAGTATGCTTGGGAATCAGCTACAGTCACTTTGGGAGCACAGCCTGTTAAGCATACAACAGGACATGGTGCTTCACATCTGCTGGAACACAAACACCTATTTCCATGCAGCACACTACTGTCTTTCTTAATAGTATGCTATTTAGTGACAAAGATGACTATGCTTTCAACTTTGCCTCCCTCTGTATTTCTGTCTTGCCTTAGTAAGTTCTTAATGTCAGTCATAAATAAATTTGTTGTGTGTGTCTCAAAACGATATTTGTGCTTTTGAAGTAGATGACCTTCCAGACAGCAGGAAACAAATGCTGCTAACACACTCTCCCGCTACAGAAGGTATTCACATTTTTGGCAGCCTCTTATTTTGAAAATTCTTTTTATGTTACTTGAGCTTTGACTGGTAAAAGCCTTTTTGGCCTGGTATAATACAACTGTGCAACTAGGCAGCACTAACATGCTGGTAGTCTAAATAAAATAAGTCCTGTCTAGAAACAGGAATGGCACCAAGGTGACTTTTCTGGCTGGTGATCACCCTCACACCCAGGCCTCACAATCACTTTCACTCAGTTATTCCATTGCCAAAGGTCACAGGAACATTTATATAAAAATAAGAGCTTCAGATAGGAGAACTAAGGGGTTATTATCTTGGAGCATCTTTGCAGTATAGGGATGAGCACAACCAGATTAATTCTTGGCCAGGGGAGGTGAAGTCTACTCCTGGAAAGGAGAAGTCTTTCACCCAAGACCTTGTTTTCAATGTAGTCTGCCTTATAGAAAGTGAACACTTTAACTTCTAGGCTAAAAGGCCAATGGCAGTTTCTTTAAATCAGCCGCGTAGAGAACAGTATCTAGTTTCCCCACTACGGTTAACCTGAAAACTAAACTGAAAAAAATTCTGAACAGAACTGTCTCTTTCAGAATTTCAAAAGGAACAATTATGTCTCTTCCATATGAAATTACTAATTCATTTCTGCAAATGCTTTCTTGTTTTTCTTTTTTCTTTTAAAGAAATAAACTAACTAGGGAAAAAGAAATAAATGCCTGGGTTGAGACATGAGACCCACCAGCTTCATATTAAAAATTCCACCTTATACCTTATTGCTGGGCTATGGCCATTTGATAATATGCCAAATGACTTCTCAGCAAATGCTTTCCAAATATTGGAAATCCAGAATGCTGGGATCATAGGCAAGACACAGAAATATTTATGAAGTGGTGCCACCCAGCAAGAAAGTAGAACCAGTGCTTGTGAATCACAACTGAACAAACATTCATGGGGAGGACAGACAGGACACAAATAAGTCAGCAGCAGTAGATTCAGGTTCTACTTGCCATAGGTTGGACTGCTATTTGCTCTGCTCACATGGAATTCACTTTTCAGATATAATCAATGCTTAACCATTTGTATGTGAAAATCCTGTAACATGCAACTTTTGTGGATCTGTGGAAAATCTGACAACAAAATAAGTAGACAATTGCTTTGCCTTTGAAGAATGTAACACTCGTGAGAAAATTAATCTGAAAAGCAGAAAAAACTCTGTGGGCAGGGAATGCTTCAATGCAACACAAACCTAAGAGGTAAGCTGCAAATTAAATGCACCCATAATCACTGAAAAGAAGGCCTTGTAACCTGAAATATTGAGTTTAAAAGGTCCCAGATACAAACCCAAAGACCTACTGCACAATATGAAGTTCACTCCTCCCACTGATGGGGATGCAGCAATAGCTAAAAGGGAAAAGTGTGCAATGATGGAACAGAAGGAGAAAAAAATCCCACAGAATAAATAAAAGTACTAAAAGGAAAAACCTTCTCCAAGTGTACTGCCAGATGTGAAAACAAAGGTTACAAACAGGACTATGCATAAAAAATAAGAACACTTCACTACCTAATCGCAAGCCATTATCTGCTGCCAGTTGAGCCGATCTTTTGATAATATCTGTTCACATCCCCATTCCTCTTCTGCATGTGAACAAATGATCTAAGCAAAGCCTTTATAAAAGGAGAAAGAGGAATAGAAGACTACAAGCTATGAATGAGTTTAAATTACTTAGGATGTTTGTTTTCCTTCTTTCCATGCTCTCCACACTTGAAGAATACTTCTCCAACGACTATCACTATGGACATAGAATATAGTAATGAGAAAAATTAATCCAGTTACATTCAGATTTTACAGAAAACTATTTCCTTCAGACAGAGTAGTCAGTAAGCTCAGACTGCAATATGTTTTCTAGAATTTTGGTAATAAAGTAGGTATCTCTTGAAAAGTATTAAATAAAAGGAAAAGTGGCACAAGTTTTTTTAAGCAGTGGAAAGTAAAATTTGGGGGAATTCCATCCCTGAATTTTGCATATAAATATAGACATAGATTAGAAAGTATTAATTTTATTTTTCTTAGGTAGATGTTATTCAAACAAAAAAATGAACTAATACTGTGTTCTGTGACATATGAGACCTCATTGCAAAACAGAGATCTATAGAAAAATCAAGCAAAGCAAACACAATGCAAAAGAATGTAAAAAATAATTATCTGTGTCAAATTTTACCAAAACCTTGGCAATGGATACGGCATCAAAAAAATTTTATTACACATAATGAGCAGTTTAAAAAAAAAGGTGACCTCTTGAAATGTTGAGATTTATAAAAGCATGTGTTAACATTTACCTTGCTGCTTAAAAAAAACTACACATTATTTCTATCCAATCTCACACAGAGTAAGAAATTTCTTCATGTTTAAGGAACACAATAAATAACATAACACTGTTCCAAGTCACCCGTTAAAATGTAGCTCATATTCCAAACACAAGTGTGTGTTTCTTCATAGGGCATAAGTCATAAAGTGTAGCAAGATACAGGCAGCTTTATTATCCTAGAATCAGAGAATTCTGTTATAGTTAACTTGCTACCAGAAAATACAGTGCAAGTGGCAGAATCTGTCCTAACAATAGGACAACAGGAGGCCTTGGCTTGCAGAGAGGCCTCTGTGTTATTATTTGTCATAGTTTAACCAGGAGCCATCTGACTAATTTATGTCTACCTCAGGAAGCTAAAGTCCATCAGGACTGTGTCTGTACTGTAGACAATTTGCTAGCCCCATTTTTCTTGAGGAACGTCAAATTTTTAAGATCAAATTCCCTTAAGGGAAAAAGTCCATGGTTAGAAAAAAAGAGGGAAAAACCAACCAACCAACCAAACAAACAAACAAACAAAAACCCCACCCAAAACCCCCACACCAACAAAACAAAAAAACTTCCTCCTAATAAAAATAAAATAAAAAATACAAAATCCACCAAACAACAAAACCCAAAAGCTATGCTTAAATGGCAATACTTTGAGAATAGTTCACCTCGGTTGTGAAAATGCAGAATTCCCAAGAACAGTTTCAGATCACTGGGCATTTAGATGGAATCTTGTTTACTAGCAGGAAACAAGTTTTTCAAGTGGTATGCTCTGTGTTGCCACTTTAAACACTGGGAGGTCTCTTCAGGAGTTTATGGTAATTGCATTACCCTTGATTCAAGCTCAAACATGGAACTTCTGTTCCATCTGATAATCTTAGTTTCTCATCAAGGTTCCATTTTAGACCCAACAGTACCTTTGTAGTATTGTTTTCCAGCCATTGCAAGCTTGGGAATAGGCTCTGGACTGGCCAGCAGAGACCTCCTAATTGTTTGGAGGGTGAGGTTCCCCTGCATTTCTGTAACCTCTCCCTTACCTCTGTGGCAGGGACACGCAAGGGAAGTCAGTAACATCACAAGAAGAAAGGCCAAGTATATGCAGAGCAGAACCACTTCTGTAACCACAAAAAGAGATGGTTTGAGACTGCCCTGTAGGTCGTGGCTGGAGAACCTGTGAGAGCAGAAAGCCAGCAAGCTGGAACTGCATCCCAGGAGCACATCATCCAGCGAGCAAAGAAGCACAAGTCTGATATATAAACTGTTTGTCTCTGAACAATTTTTTTTTTTTTCAGATGATGACTTGACATCATGATGACAAGCAAAAAGAAGAAACTGGAAGCCTCAGAGGAGCTGAAGGACAATGAGCATCTTTTACTCCTGTCCTGTAATCCCACATCATGCCAAGCACCGTGTCTGGCCATCACATACACTGACCATCAGCTCACTCATCTGCTTGCAGTGAAACTAGTAAAGAGGTACCCTTTGGAAAGAGCATGTCACTGTCCTAAAAAGTATATCATGGCTTCCATGAAGTAAAGGTTTAATTAAGCAGTAAAAAAATAGAACTTTTGAAAACATTTAAAGCATAATGAAAAAATGAAGTGTCAGGTTTTGACTGCTCTACACAAGCCATATGTCATTACATTCAGATTTAGTAAAATCTTATTTTCCAGTGGGTTTAAGCAGAAAGCATATTCAAACATCTCTTGATAATACTTTGTCAGAGGTAGCCCATTTAGTCTGAGCCTTGAATCCATACTCCAGAGGATGCTGAGGCACCAGCCCCTGTTTCCTGATGCCTGCACAGCATCCCATCTTGGCGCAGTTGAATATGTACATATTTGTCCTTCTGCCTTTAGCATCTTCAGGTCTTCAGGTCTCCTGAGAGGAGTGAAAAGTTGAGTTCTCTTCATGTAGCTCTCAAGACAGTTAAACCACAATCTCTGTCATGGATTTCATGATGATGGCCCTGGCAAAATTAGTAATGAGACAGAGCTATCAAAGACAGAACTTTCCTCACTAAAAAAAAAAAATACAGGGGATGATTCATACCTGGTTCACCTGTTGCTATAATGCACAGGCACTTTTTCCATAATCATTGCCCTGTCTGGGAAGGACTCCAGTGGTTTGAATAAGGATAGATACAAAGTTTAATTATGTAAAGATACCATATACTATGGTGGTTCGGTCTGAGATGATGATAAAAGAAGACTCAAAAATTACAGCCCAGGCATTAGCCACCAACAGAAAAGGGACACTGTGATTCTGTAAGTGGAAAGAAATTTTGTCTTGACATTTTCTAAATTCAAATGTATTTATGAAAGCGACTACTCAAAACCAGTGTCATCTGAAGAGAATAATTAGTCAGCAGAACATAAATTTAGGATTTTACCAATGCTTATGGGAACTGAACATAGGTGCTTGCATAAGGTTATCTTTAGCAATCACACTTCCTTATTAAATTCTGGTGATAATACATCTATGGGAGGTAAATTGTTTATATGCAGACATCTTCAAAATTAACTTTTTTCTCATGAGTATTTTCAAAGGTTTTTAGTGCATTTTGTCTACCATGGATTGAAAGAAACTCTCTTGGGGCAATATTTATACAATTATTTATTGCACAGTAGCAATAGCTATACAAAATTAACCTCATAATTGTTCAACTTGAATCATAAAAGTTGAGACTCTTGGTTTGCAAACCCACATTTGCAGTGAAACAGCATATCCTTCTGCATTGTTCTTCAACCAAAAGCAACTCTCAGGAAACTGTTAAAATTAATAGCAATTAAGATCTTAAACAGGCAGTTAATGGCAGGCATTGCCATAAAGTGACACAGAACAAAAAAGCTCTGCTCTTATTCATTAGGCATTTGTCACAATGTATACGTTGCATGCTTTTGTTTGAATAGAAAAGCAATTATGTTTTAATACACTTATATTCTACTCATCTCCTCATCATCCTAGGATAATGAGTCATTAGAAAAAAAGAATATTATATACAGCAATACAGCTTATTGTTCTGTGCAAATTATTATTGCATTAGCTGAGCATAACTACCTGACAGGAAAGCTTAGTTGTCAGCAGTTTCTGTTTGTGCTTGTACTATCCATGCAAGCTTCCAGAAAGCTTTTCCTTATCTAGTCCTGGTTTATGCTCTTAGTGAACCTAAAGTTCATGACCCCTGCATGGGATAGAGGCAGAGAGGACACAATTTGATGACATAAAACAAAATATAAAGTCTCTATAAAGCTGCTGTGTGACTGGCTTCCATGAGGCACAGATGTATCTGAAGAAAGTCCAGAACATACAATTACCATGACTACAGCAGAGTAACTTATTTAATGCAGCAAACAGTGCATATGAATAAAAAGTATAATACTCATTTTCATATAAATCAACATCATCAAATTGCTGAAGTACACAGTCAAGGCAGATGGGCTGGGGAGATCATTGGTTTTAAACGAGTAGAGTCAGAGTTCAGGCTTCTTTCTGCAGATGACCCGATTATCCTTAAACCACTGCCAAGATAAAAATCATGCTTCCACACCCATAAAGCTACCATATCAGCTGTGAAAAGGGAGCTATGAAAAACAACAGTAGCCAAGGTGAAATGTTAGGCAAGGTTAAACTATCCATCTTTAGGCAGTGTGTGCTGTGTCCTTGTCCTCACCTACTGCAGGGTGTCAAGAGCGTGACCCCGGCGGAGACCTCACGCAGGCTGGGGACACTGCAGTAGTCATCTCCAGGAGAAGTGAATCTTTCTCCTGCAATGATGTCCAGACTAGAGCTGACTATTAGCTCTGCTGGAGCCATTACCCTACAAGCCATAAACGGCATAAACAAAGACGGATAATTGCATAAGGATGTTGAGAGGCTACATTTTTACTGCCCAAACAAATGGTTCTTTAATGTAGGACTCTGCCATTCCTTATTATATTACTGTATTTAAAGCAAACCTAAAAATAAATTGGTGTTTCAAAGGTAATAAAGATAGAAGGCCAAAATTCTGCTCTGCAATAACTATTATTTACAAAAGTCACAAAAGCAACTTGCATCATGTCTCTCCATTAAGTTTGCAATTAACATTTTTAGAAACTAATAGAAAAAAAATTCTTTCTGGAGGTAATTGGCTCAATTGGTTTCTCAGAAAAAATTTTTACACACCTTGGACATCCAAAAGTGAATTTATCAATTGCAATATTTCTCTTTTATCAATGTATCACTGCACTTGCTCAGCATCTAAAGAGGGAATACATATATGCATGTGGGAGAACAGTTAATTGCTTCCTATCTTACAGCGATAGGGCCATGCCATTAATTCTGCAGCATATGGCACAAAATTAGAGCCCATTGCTACTACATTTTCATCATGTTAGAATGCTAATACTAGGTCGCACTCCTTATATAAATCTAATAAAATACATGACAAATAAGTTTTGGGTCTTGGTAAACTATGGGTTGCTGCTTATTCAGTTTTTTTTCCTAAACAGTAGACTTTAAACCATAAGTTAATAATATGTACAGAGAAAGCATTTTAAGTCATTTACAGAGTTAAAGGCAAGCAGAAACAAGTGATAAATAGCTGCATGTATGCAGCACTAAGGTTACCTTTGAAAGTCAAAGCTTTTGTTGCAAAGTGAAAGGCATCATATGCTACAAGTATTTCATAAACACTTTTATGATACCTTTGTGAATCCTAATGCCCCATTACTGGAGTTTGTGGCAAAGGCTTATATCATACTATATTTACAGGAATACTATTTTAAAAGTTTTATATTAAAAGATGGCATCAAGATAGCCATTGTGATAAGAAGAAAAAATAAACTAACAGAAATAGACTTAACAAAAGTTAAGAAACAGAGAAATAGAGTTAAGAAATAAACTTAACAAAAGGCTAAACAAAGCCTATTTGGATTCTAAGTATTATGATGCTCAGCATATGCTTGCTCTACAGATCCATTTGATTGCTGATTTTCTGATGATATTGATGTGCTGTTAATAGAAATATGCAGCATGTGCTTGCTAATCGTGATAAGCATACACTGCAAATCCATTTGATTGTTAAAATTCCTAATGATGACATCGATGCAATATTGACAGGCTGTTGAGAAAAAAAGTCTAGAATGCAGTGAATGGTTAAATGAGGTAGGATACACCAGATATCTGATTGTTAAATTTCTAAAAATTATTCTTGAGCATTTTTGAAGGAAATAATAAAAACAAAGCATGCAACGTGCTATTCTAAATATTATAGAATTTAATACTCTCCAATCAGTATATGTACATTTTTGTGTTTGTTCTGAAAGCATTATTTATACAATTAAACAAATTTCAAGCTCTTTTTGGAAGCATGGTGTTAAAACAGTAGTATTAAATGAGTGTTTTAATAGCTTTTGAAACCAGGTTTTTTCAGAAGAGAAAGAAATTCAAAACTAAGGTGTGTTTTTTTAAAAAAATTCTTTTATTAAATAAATAACATGGGCACTGAAATTCGAAGGCTATTAATAAAAAGGTAAATGTGATCTTTTTGCAAAGAAATTTAGCATTTTAAAATTATTGTTTCCCTATTAAAAAAATACATTAGGTGTTAACTATGTATTGAAGTAGAATACATATAAGTTTCCCTGAAAATTATCATTACAAAGAGAAGTGCAACACTTTTGGCAGTAAGCTACACTGCCTACCCTATTTAATTTAGTAAGGTAAGACACAAATAAAATTTCAGACTTATTCACAACTTTTTCTTCAACCTCCTTTCCCACTCTATTAATCCCCCTTGCCAAAAAGAGAAAGAAAGAAAGAAAGAAAGAAAGAAAGAAAGAAAGAAAGAAAGAAAGAAAGAAAGAAAGAAAGAAAGAAAGAAAGAAAGAAAGAAAGAAAGAAAGAAAGAAAGAAAGAAAGAAAGAAAATTAGTAAAGAAAACCACCTCAAATAAACTGAAAATTTAGGATGGGGACAAGGGAGGAGAGAGAAGCAGCAGCACGGCCCAAAGCCAAGCGCTCCAGGGCAGCAGAACTCACGCTTCAGTGCAAACAATGCGTTTCATCTCTGATGTAAATTTTTGTTTCATCAACAATCTAAGTGATTTAATAGTGCCTGAACTGATCCAAATCATGTTAATCTTGGACTCGGGCTGCGGGTGTGCCGGCCCCGTGTATCCCGGAGGACAGAGTGCCATCTAGTGACCGCAGGGACGCTGTCCTGCAGGGATGGATCCACGCCCAAGGAGCGGCAGCCGCTTTGGACCCCGATCCTCTCTTCACTGGAGAAATAAATTAGTTTTGTCAGAAAAACAAGTACAAGACATTTTCCTGTAAAAGGCCATAAAGTATATTCTTATATATTGCATTGCAGAACTGCCTCAGTCTGTTTTATTTGTATTTTTCTGACATCACCTTTTCTAACATTGGGACTTTTTCTCCACTGAAACTTGTCACAGAACAGAATCCTGAATGCTACTATTTACGAAGTCACGATGGGAGGAAGGACGAGACAAAGGCTTAAGCAACAGCAAACTCCAAGCAAAGAGAATGGTAAGCATATGCATAAGAATTAAAGGAAAATAGGCAAAGCAATAGGATGCTTGTGGTTAATTCCGTCAGCTTCAGGTGCTTGCTTGTGTCTAACACTCTCAAGATCAGTGAAAAAAAGTTAATACACTGGAAAACATAACCCTTATAATGATTCAAGGCCATTGAAACCTAGAATTATCCACTCCTCACAGTGCAATAGCTGCATAATTAATGGTGCCTTCCTTTAGTATGCAGATTACTGTCTTCCAGTTCCATGCACGCACTGAAATACACAGTACTGTGCAGCAAAGAGGACATTGGGTACTTCCAGTTTCAACCCATTCAACTCTTCAGGCCATAGAATCAGCAAAGCTACCAAAAAAAAAAAAAAAAATCAATGAAAAGATTACACAAGTGTTTGTGTAAGCAATTAGTACATGGGAAAACATTTTAAGAGATGATGGTACATAATCCCAATTCCTCCCATCTCCTGTACGGCAGGAGGCATCAGGAAGCCGATGCACTCTGTACTGGCAGTGTTCCTGTGCATTGCCATAAGCAACATGGGAATGACAGATTGGGGCAGAAACACTCTTTTGTGTAATCAAGGTAGTCATTGCTACTACTACCACTTCCCTGAAGGGAGATGATAATATGAAGAGCTATACTCAGGAAAAGGTGTTTCCACAGCCCAGCTACTTGAATAACTGGACAAGGCAAACACGTAACATTCTATTGGAGGTACTTAAGCTAAATGGCTGAAGCAGCTTTCACAGGTCAATAAATTACAAGAATTTACACATGGCCTTGAAACAGGTGCAAGCTAGAAATTGCTGTTTGTTTTTCTGTTTAAAGACAATATTTGTTCCTCTGGAACATGACTTCAGTTGATCTCCACTGTGATAAAGTTGCAAAACAGTTTGAAGAGAACTTTGAAATGCAAGCTCTAAAACTGTTGAAAAAGAAGGGAGAGGACAGAGGGTTAGGCTAGCAGTGAGTCAAAGAATTACTCAAATGGTTAGAAACCAGCTTCCATGATATCTCAAGGGACAGGATTCCTAAACTTGCAGAAAAAGGTTCAGAAGCATATTTGTGTACAGTGCAATGGATCTAGTGCTGGTGCCAATCTATGAACAAGAAACACAGCAAGAGAACCAGGAATGTAATATGTATATTATCATGGCTTGCAAGTTACTGAAATCTGATAACCTACTTCCTGGATGAAAAGGGTGTTAACCAAAGTTTAGTTTTCACACTTCACCTGTGGTTACAGACATCGTTCCACAGAGAATTAAAGAGAGAATAAAATGCCAGTGGTGTGGGCGGTATTTCAATCAGACAGTTAAGGATCTGACCGTACAACTTTTGTTTATAAAAAAAAGCCAAATATGATTTGATTCTTTTTTTTCCATTCAATATAATAATCTCTCAGTAGAACTTTAAAGTTTGTAGTAAAGAGATTTTTAAGAACATTAACTTTTTAGTGTTAGAAATAAAGTTTTATTCCTTCTTAACCGTGCCTCAGCTCTTGAGCAAATTAAAAACAAGTTCTGTTCTGTGAGCACTTGTGACAATATGAAGCCTGTGAAACATTTAAACTCATTCAGAATTAAAAACTAAACTGTAAATTATTTCATTTCAATTAAAAAACACACAAGTCTGATACAGTTATTATGCCATCAGTCAGTGCAATGAGAGTTGTTTCTTAGCTATCGTTAATGGAGAAACTTCTGGTTTCAGCAGATTAAGGTGGAAGGAAAACCTAAATTTTAAATCTTGGATAAAGCAAAAATGTCAGGAAGGAAGTGCACGTGAGACAGCACGGCAACATTTCAGCATGGTGTAATGCTTAAAATCAGAGAGGAGAGAAAGAAAGTTCTGAGAAAATTCAAGAAATAAAAATAGCATGGATGGGACAAAAAAAAATCACATAAAATTTCAAATTCATGCAACTTCTTCTAGAAGCAAGAAAGAAATGTCTTAGAGCTATATTACAGAAATAATGAAATAAAGACTTCAAACTACTAAACAAAGTCAGTTTGAAAAGTGAACAGTGCAATCCACAAGAAAATATAATTTAGGAAAGTATCTTTTTGTTTACCAACTTACAGGTGAGGGAATCAGCAATTATATTGCAAACATAGTTAAGAAATATAGAAGATGAGAAAATTTTCCATGAAATTTTCTGTGTATTTTTCACTGCAATACTATTGGTCCAAAACACTACAATAGGAAATTTACACATCTTTGTATAGAATAATAGATGTGTCCAGAACTAGAGAGAAAACTGATGAACTACTATAGTGTGTCAAAACAAAGCATATTCCCACCTGTAAGTAAAAAAAAACAAAACCAAGACCAAATACAGTGGAGAGTAAATTGATCTCCTTCAAATTTATTATACAGAACAAGAGGTGAAAGAGCTCCCAAGAAAACAGGTGTATTGTCACTTTTACCATATCACCAACCATTTTTCAAGACTATGTTCTCAGCATAAATTGTGCAAAAATGCAAACCAAAAGTCGACCATAAAGATATAGCTAGAGAGCAAAGTTTTGATGATACAGAAACAAATATCTTTTGTTAGGTTACTTAATAAAATGGCCAGATTGTAAAGCAGATTCTTTTTTGATACATACCACAGGAACAGAAAGTGAATTTCAAAGAGATGCTGTAGCAGAGTTCAAAATAATTATAACCATCAAAAACTGTGTCCAAATGAATGAAATTGTCTACAAATGAAAGCAGCTGTCCCAAGGAAAAACTGTTTAAACTGTAAAGACATTGGTCCAAGTGGAAGGAAGCACCAGGGCTAAGCTTAACAAGCTTTTTTTAAGTGATCTTATCCTTCGTGCCTTCCAGAAGACATTTACATTCTTCTCAAAGCTTTGCAAGCACACACCCATAGTACAGTGATTAGTGGCTCACCAACAAGTAAAAATTCCCCAAAATTTCACATGGGGTAGGGACTCCACATAAATACAAAAAAAGCTTCAAAATATACATAAATAAGGTAGAATTTTGTTGATAACTATTACTGCATGTAGAGAAACATGAACTTCTAGGGAAGGGGTCAAATTCAAGATGCAATAAAAGAAGATGCAATAAAGTACCAAGTGCTCTCCAGCAAGATGCATTGACATAGCCAAAAAATAATTAAGAGCACTGTTACTGGTTCAGAGAAGCAATTTGTATTTATTACTTTATAACAATTTCTGTTGTAAATTCTAATACATATTTCCTAGTTGATGGGTAAGGAGCACAGGGCTGGGTTCTTGTCCTCCTGAAGTACCTGCTAACATATTCATGCAGCCTTACTCCACTGGGCTGATGACCAGCCTAAGAAAGGCTAGACAGCTTTAATAGCAATAGGTCTCTGTACTAACCAAAAACTGGCACGAGAGCTTGGGCTCTTTTTTATTCTAATTCCTTTTTTAACCTCACCTCCAGGCTCAAGATAGCCAAGTGTATCCAGCACTTCTGGGAAGAAGGAACTCTCTCATACTGATGTGCATAATTTAAAAAGTTACATCAAGTGTCCATCCAAGAGGTAGCAAGAAAAGCAGAGAAGATGAACCATGACTACAGTGTGCCCCATCCTACCCACTGTCTGCTGGCCACAAAGCTTCATATTCCCAAATTTTTAATGAAACAGCACCCTATGATGCTTAGGAAAGACCCTGGGTCAGGTGTGAGGATCAAATGACCATGAGCTTAAACTCCAATACCACAGTGGTGAACCAGATGCACTTTTTGGGTTCACTGAGTGCCTGAGAATAAGAGCAGGATACTGCCCATTCACTCTTCAAAGAGGGCAGGGGGCAGCACATGAATTACAGCACCACTGGAGCACACACAGGTCCCTTGTGCTCTGTTAAAAATAGCGACGATTGGTTTATAGCCTCACTCCTGTCTTCCACAGCCTCACAGCCAGACTTGGGATTCTGCCGCCTTCCAACCAGACTGACACTGCATGGTTTCTGATTAATGATAAATAGACAGATTTGGAGTACAGATATAAACATAGTTTCAAATAAATCTATTGGCAATAGAGCAAAAATCCATTTTCACCTCAACCTGATGCATAATACCTTTACTCAAATGTCTTCCCCACTAGCCTGGGGAATCAAGAACACTGTCTGGCAAATTTCTGCTGTTTTGAAGGATATGGTTCAAACAGCCACTGCATATTGCTAAATGGTGTCCAGCAGTTTCTAGCATTTAAACAGACCATTTAATGTAATGCAGGGAGGACTAAAGAGAGGCTAATATTAAGAAGAACAAAATTTTTTTTTGACTCGCTAAGTATATAACATATAAGTCTAGTACATATTACATAAGGTGCTCTACTTATAAAGGTTAACATCCTAGGGCCTTGTAAAAGAACATTTTCATGTTCAGTTAATTCCTTAAGTCTAAGCGTACTAAATTCACAGCACTGTCTAATCTATTCCCTTAATTAAAAAACTTATGGGGTTGTTGTTTTTTGGGTTTTTTCTGCTAATTATGGATCTGTTTGCCATTGTCCTAACCCAAAGACTCCTAAAACTGTTGATGAGAAATAGCATACGATTTTTCAAAAATTGCACACACAATGGCTATAAAAACTATCTATTTAATGCTACCACCATACCAACACATTGTAAAAGTTTAGACATTTCAGTGAGTGGTTTCTCTCTCTCAAGGGAGTCAGTACTTGACGTACCAAATAAACCATCTCCTTTCCCCACAAATGCTAAATAATTGCATCTCAATTCCTGTGTCGCTCTACATTTATGCAAAAATTATTGTGGATGTTTATTTAGGTATGTTACACCTGCACCAGTGTTATAGGCTGAGACTTGAGGAAAATGAGCTTCCTGACCCTTCAAGTGCATGGCAGCACTCTAACAGAAAATGGATTTGGCTTATATTAAAGCTGTTTTAGAGAAGATAATTTCTGTCCTTTTACAGAGACACCTAACCACATTGTTTTACATCTAGTTGTGCACTTCTGACATGTGATCTTTATTTAAAGAATAGATCCCACCATTCACTCGGGGGTTTATTGGTTTGTTTTTGGGGTTTTTTTTTCTAAGGGGCTAAATGATTAGCATTGGTTAGCATATTTGATTGCAGAAAAAACACAAGATTTTCTTTTTCTTGCCAATGAAAGTTTGAATGTCGATATATTTTTCCCCTGCAGTTTAGATTGAAAGCCTTAAAGACAGTTTTAGATCATTATTTCTTTAGCATAAAAGATTCCCCACTGTCTTTGGCTTTGATACAACATCCATACAGAGTACAGGATGTCTCAGTCTGGTCACCAGCAACCCAGTGCACAAGCATTGCATGTTTTATGTCATTTCTTATCCCAGAAAGCCCCTGTGCAACACAGAAATAATTCAGAATCAAGGTGGTTTTGAATATAGAATTTCCCCTAAAGGCTGAGGATAAAAGGACATTTAGACCAAAATGCAAAAATCTTTAGATTAATAAATTGTCTTTTAAACATCAGTTCTGGAGAAGATATTGGTTAAGTATAATGTTTTTTTCCTCTACTACATCAGGCCACTACTCTAGCATACTAGATACCAACAGTTTGCTTATCAATTTAATGGGGCAAAACAAGGAACTTCCAGAGAAGGAAAATAAGTTATGCTTTAAACTTCATAAATTTGTTTTGATTGATTTCCTCCTCATTCTGTATGCTCTTTAAAATTAACTTTACCAGTTAGGATTGTGGCTTAGTTTCATATTGCATACTTTAAAAGGTTTTTAGGGCTATGTCAAAGTGGCAACAATTAATAAAATATTTCTGTAAATAATATTACAGAATACATTATCTTAGGAAGATCAAGATTTTTTTTCCCTTTTTTTCAGGGGATTGGGTCTCTCAGAAAGAGAGAGAGAGAGAGAGAGATCAAGCAGAAGATAATCATCACCCTTGGACCCTGTGGCTGCCCATTGGTCCTTCTTCACCCTGGGATTCTCAGTGGTAGGGGTCCTGAGCTTGTTCAAAGGTTTTCACTATTTATACATTTTAGCAAATAAAGGAATTTATGCTCATTGGCTACACAGCTCTCTTATTCTTTTGGTTAAATGAGCCCCTGACTTCTAATGCTAATTGGCCCCGTGTTCAGTCTTTCTCATCTTTTGGGTCAGTGGGTTTCTTGGGTCTGTGGGCAATGGGTCAGTGGTAGCTATCTTCCACTGCCAAAATTACATTTTGCCCAGTCCAAGCTGATTTCAGTTGGCCTTTCTTGTGGCTTGTAAATTCTGCATTTTTTGTGTCCCTTTTCAGTGATACATTCTTCTCCCCCAGCTTTTTTAAACTCCCTTTACATCTGAGATACCGCCCAGACAAAAATACCACCTTAATTTTATCTCAAGTTCCTGTCATGGAGGCTTAACTTACAGTCTAGGTTCCAGGTATGCACGGAGGCATATTCAGGGGAGTGGTTGTTGGTGGTCACAGATGACACCCGTCCCATAACTCAGGGTGATCTTTGTTTGACCAAATATGTGTGTACGAGCAGTCACTTCTTCACACAGCTTGCCACAGGGGGGAATTTTGCCTGGCTGCATTACTCAGGATATGCTACCCAGATCTCACCTCTAGCAGGCCTGGAGTTAGCACTATCCCATTGGTCCTTTCTGTGTTTATCTTGTGGAAAAGTCCTTCTGCAGTCTTAACAGTGTTTGAGATGGGTAGCTACACTCTTCAAGTCTTTATAAAAAATCTTAATCCCAGATAACGTTTAAAAAAAATTATTTTTGTGGTTTCACTGTGCTTTCAAGCAGCTCCATTTATTATGATTTGTATATAGTCCAAGCCTAAAGCCTTATTTAGGATCCCAATTCTTTAAGAATTCTTTAAGAGGCCAGAAGAATACACATGAAAAAATATATTGCCCTGTATAGACACATTGCAAAAATCTCCATAACAATTCCTAAGGTATCCCATTGGCACTTCTGTCCATTTTGAAATATTTCAAAACACAATAGTACTCTGAAGAGCCTTTTACAGGGTGCCAAAATACACTATTTCCAATTATAAAGTTCAAAGGTGTTTGTCACTGCAAAAGTAACAGAATGTGATTTGCTGCTTTAAAGTGTTAGTTTTTATGTGTTCATTAGAACAACCATTTGGTGGTTTTCTGTTGAGTATCCATAAAATCCTGCCTGCCAGATAATTATATTGCATTAATATGGTATGAATAAATGAAAGCAGTAATTATGGTTTTATTCTTTGTTTTGCAATTTACAGTTTGCTTTGCTTCAATGGTACAAAACCATTGCATCTGAAACAATAGTACATGGTAATTTATTTTAGGACTCTTCAGAACATAAACACAGAGAGCACTCCGCCCAGAGTAATTGGGTGGGTAGCATAAAGCATATGTACATTTCCTTTATATCAGGCTTTGATCATGAGGAACTTCATAAACTGCTAGGAAAAAAAATTCATTTTTGAGAAGTCCAAGACTTTCAAATAAGAAGGATATTCTATACAAATTTGCCACCTTTCGATCACCGTACACCCACTATACCATGCCTTCAATTCTGAAGTCCCCAAGGAAATCCGTGAGGATTACTGCAGAAGAAATAGGTAGTTCAAAATATAACAAACTGTCAGGAGAACTTGATTCTACATCACACAACTTACAACAGATATTATATAAGGGAGATTAATATGTATTTTTTTACCAGCAACCAACCTGAAGTGATTGCATGATCACTTAAATCAATGGTGACCTCCAAAAAGAGTCAGGCGGACTGTACCTCAGAATAGTGCAAATTCTCTTCCTTATATCTAGAATTTCAAGTAGATTTCTCAGTGTGTGGCTTTGAGGAAGCAATGACTGACCCAGATAGCTAAAGAGGGAACATAAGAGATCAGAGATCAAAGCACCTCAGAAATCAAAGTTAGAGAGAAAGCACCTTCTGAAACCCCACCTCCTACAGGCCTGCATATTAACCTCACACAGTAGTGACTAGCAAGGTTTCGAGATCACTTCACTACCATTAGGCAGGTATTCCCAGAGACACTCAAATGCAATAATCCTGTTTCAGTACCAGGCAAAGCATTCCCCTTGCACACACAAGCCCATGGCCCTTCAGAGAAACTCCTCGTTGTGACTCTCCATGGTCCTCTCATCAGCTGTGCTAGGGAAGTGCAGGAACAACTGGATAAAAGCATTTGCATGGGTACAGGGTAGAGCTAGCCCATCAAGAACTCAGCCAGTCATCCTAGCCATGTTGTGCTTTCACCAGAATTTTTACTTGAGCTATACAGACCCCCAGAAAACATCCCAAGGAACTCTGTGAAAAGTGCAGGGGATACGAGTGAAAAGGAAGCAAACGGATGCGATGAAAAACATTGCCATCTTCTCAGAATTTTTCGCATATTTCACTCTAGCAATATTAAGAGTTGCATTTAAGCCCCTAGACCAATTTTTTCCAGGTTTCTGTATGAAGCCTACACTAAATTGTGGTTACTTGGCTTGGAGGTGAAGGCAGCTTTTTGGAAAGAAAGCCCTGTTCGATAGGCATCACAAACTTGCACCATGAAGCCCATTCAGCCAGACATTTTCACAAACCTCCATCCAAGTGACAGATTTGAGAATTAAAATCTTATTATCGGCCTCAGAGAATTAAGACCTTTATATCAACCCAAGAGAAGCTGTCTCTGTACCAGACATATATAGAGAAGAATGTAGCTGTAAAAATCAAGATTTCTATTATTTTGCTATTACAAACCATAACTAGGAGACATGAATATTTTCAAAGAGTTTGCATTAAAAAATAACAATAAATACTAGGGCTCATAGAAGAGCTCACTAGCGATTACAGAAACAATGGACAAAAAATAAAAACAAAAACCCTAGGCAAACAAAAATACACACACAAACCCCCTCCAAACTAAATCAAACAAAAAAAAATCCTCAAAACAAAATACTTCTGTTCACTTTGTCATAATCTTGATCATAATAAAGTATGGCTTAGCTGAAAAAAATAAGTGATAAGACCCACAGCTTTTCCACATTTTGTATGTGTGCATAATATCAGAGAGGAGGCATTATAAAAGCACAGACATCAAGCAAAGTCACAAAAGTTAAAGCTTTTCACATGAAAACAGACCCACAGCTTTTCCAGTTATGATGTCAGTAAAGTATGTAAAATTATTTTAAGGAAGGTAAATAGACCAGAGAAAAATAGTAATATAACTGAAGCAGTATCTCATATAGTCCTTTTCAGAATTATTTTAATCACAAAGAATGTTTCCCTTAAAAATATGAAATCATTCTGAACATTTGACTCTAAGCTTTGTATTAACAGGTATTTTTTCTTCTCATAGAAGATACTCCTTCAGTCTTGACTGGGCTATAGAAATAAACACATGAAGCTGAAGAATTTTAAAAAGCTTTGAACTTCTATTTTTTATTAATATATTTCAAAATAGTTAAGAACAGGCAACATTTCATGTCTTAAATGTCCCAATATGAGAATTTTTCAAGAAAAATCATGACGACTTTGAAAAAGGTGGATCTGTGGCCTCCAATTTAATCATCAAGCCCAATATTAATGTTTTTATCTTGGTAACATTTTTTAGAAAAAGACACAGGAAACCTTTCCAAATAAAGGTCTATAAATAGGAGAACTTTCCTTTTGCTCAGATCTCTCAATTAAAAAAAATAAAATTGTGTTTTGACACACCATAAAATCTAATAGTTGCAAGGCATACGTATTTTCACTATGTATGCCATACAGAACTCTATAGACCTCACCATGCACGATGTCACAGCCACATGCAGAGTGAACCACCCAAGTCTCCCAAGGATTGGATAAATATGGGATGGCTTGTTTACTGGTCATGGTGCACTGAAAGTGTTTAATTTCATCCAGAAAGGCACTGTTAATTACATTCTGACCTGGGACAGTTTTTCATGTGTCTTTACTAACATTACTCTCAACCATTCAGTTTTGTAACCTCCAAATTATGTTTTTCAGAGTTTCTACTCATGTTTGAAAACAAAGAAAAGAAAAAAGAAAAAGAAAACAGAAAGAAAAAAAACCCCAACCCAAACTTATTTGAACTAACCTCCGATGCTAATTTGCCAGTGTCACTGTACCAGCATCAGTGAGAAGATGACCAGAATACCGCCATCCTATCTAACACCATGTGGATGGACAAGGATGTTCCCAGACAGACATCAAGACGGCCAGCCATTGGACAGGACTGGGGACAGGTGTTGGGGAACATCCCATGTAAAAGGTAAATAATTGTCTTTGCGATACCTCATTACAGAAGGGATTTTTTCAGCTTTAGAAGGATATAAATGAAACTCAGATGTAGCTGAGCACAACCAAAATTATTTGACTGACTATTTTATTACAGAAACTTAACTAGGAAAAAAAATGGAATCTAATAAAAAATTTCCTAATTTATCCACACAGGATAATAACTGAAAAATAATAACCTTTTTTCAGATGCATTCTGGTCCCTAAAGCTTTCTGTATTAAAAGGTTCAGATTTTTGTTTCGTCACTCTAAAAAGGGAACCTGCCACTTCTCTGGTGGTAAGACAACTGAACATTTAGGAGGAAAAAGAAATGAAAACAACAAAACAAAAACCAAAGCCAAACTTCTAGACGACAGCCTACTTCATTATCTGTGAAGG
>JAWUZG010000970.1:562500-580000 GCA_036785705.1 Acanthornis magna | reverse complement strand
TGTCTCTATATTGTGCCCTGCTGATGACAATTTTCTGGTCATAGTAGGTTACTCCTGGTCAGGTCAGCCCCAGGATGCAATCAGCCTCCTGTAAGAAATCATCTTTTCCAAGAGAGCTATAGCATAACATAGATCTTCCTCATTTTCCTGATGTTGTGAGCACCATACGGTGCTTTTACCACATAGAAGACAGCAAAGAACAGACACTGCTCTTGAATTGCTGACCTTCTTTGCCCATAGTAGAAAGCTGAGTGAGACAAGTCAAGTCATTCCTCTATTCACAGAGACTCCATCAGACTCAACAAGCAGTCGAGGCTGTTCATAGGCCAGCCCTCATTTTCACACAGCTTTTTCAGCCTCTGATGAACATCATCTCTACTAGCTGTCCTTTGATCTCACCTGCGGCTTTCAAGGCTTTCACTGACTGCCTTCACCTTGCAGAGGGCTTGCTGTACATTGGATAAACTTTTGTGGTGCTCTTGAAAACCTCTTGTGAGGACTTTTTGTGAAAGCCCTTATGAACTTGTAAATCTGCTGCCGCTAGAAAACTGTGCATTGAAGAGCATCAGAAAATAAATTGGTCCTTCATTTAAATCTATTTCTTCTTGCATAAATGTCAAAGTATACATGGCATTAATGTACAACATGGGTAAAATAAATGTCCCACATGTAAAATTCTGTAATGATTGTATTTACAAATTGACAGAACATGGGGTTAACAGCTATTTTATTTTTGCCAACAGGAGACTTGATGGCTTTCAAGTAATAAATCATAAAAAATTTCCATTCTTCAACATTTTAAGAGAAGCAAGTCCAAAATCAAATCAATTTAGGTTTCTCCACTCAGGTTCCAACCTTTCTAAGCAGGGACAAAACATACAGCCCTTGTCAAATCATTTCAACATGAACCAACTGAAAATTATTATTTTAAAAAGATCATCTATGTCTTTTCCCAGCATTCCTTGAAGACTACACTGAGATGATGTCCACACCAGCTGCAATTTTATTTAGAGAAAAGGGGGTGGGAGGGAGAAACAGGTGCATGCATGGTTACTCTTTTATAGGTCAGTCTATCACAAATGTTAGTTAGTCTTATATTTAAACAGCAAAATTATACCTGCAAAAATCAAATTAAGTTAGATTTGTGTACTTTATGTGCTATGTCTTAACATCCTTATTACTGTTTTTTTTCCACAATGCTTTATAAAAGTACAGCTCCCCTCAACATAAATATTGACTAGTGTGCTGCTGTGTGACTCCCTCCTGCTGGGAGAGCAGATTGTCCAGCACTTGGGGCAAATGGAGGGGGACAAGAGGGAGAGACACAAGGGACTTCTTGTCAGGGAAGGAGGTGGCTGTGGCTGAGACGAAGAGGAGGCTCCAGGCAGCGTGAAAAGGCCTGGCCATCTGAGCAACAACTGCTGTGGGGCTCTTTCCTTTCCCCAGTGACTGGCGAAGTGGTCTGACTCTTTCCCAGGAGTCTCCTACAAACAGTGGCATGGAGAAAGGGAAAGAAAGTAGGGAACTGATAGGTGTGGAATATGTGGGAAGTACCTTACTACATTGATGTTAATTTTTTTAACTTTGAAATCTGCTCTTTATGGTTTTATCATGCTCATGTAATGGCAAAAATAAAACTCTACACACCGATGAAAAGATTACATTTCTAAAAATTGTACAACTGAAATTATGATAAAGGTTCTGCTACCCCATCCGTGGTGGAAAAAGAACGGAATGTGGGCAGGAACGTCAGTTCCGCCTCCTAGCTAAACTGTACTAATTGACATTAGTGTCAAGGACACTCCAAACCAGGGGGATTGGGCCCATCCTGCAGCTGTGCTCAATTAACATTTTAATGCAAAGCTGAGGAGATGCAGATAGGTAACAGGTGTGGCTCACCCTAATTAAATAGCTCTTCTCAACTTTATTATTTATTTCCTGTTATACAAAATGCCATAGTACATATTTTTCTATTTGGGGGAGAGATCCAGATGAGAAATTGCCAACAAACATATCAAGTCTTTCAAGAAAGCAAAAGCCCAGCAAAAGTGTTCCTAATGACATTTCATTTAATCAAGTTGTTTACAAAGAAAAGCCCAGGAAGTTGACAGCTGTATAGTTGCAGGATATTACACATCTCTTTCCCATAACGTGGCACAGTACACAAAGATAAATGAGCTCCACTAAGCAAAACTACCACTATCATTAGAATAGCCATAAACTAATGCTAAAAGGGATACACTGCTGGCTTTCATTCACTGGAAAATACCATGATGTTGGCAAAATGGAGTTTGTTTCTTTTTTTTTTTTTTTAATTAATTAATGAATGTGAAGTTTTGACTGACGGCAAGAAGCACACATTATTTTCAGCTGGGATGATCCAAGAGACCAGATGGCATTCATCCTGGCATTCATGGAACAGGATTTTCACAACATTCAAATGTAAAACATGATAATTCTTATAAGCTAATAAATAACTTCTTCATGCCGTTGTTATAATTCTAAATGGTGGGGGGTAATATTTCTGATGAAATGACTTTAATTTTATTTTTAACTTTCCAGAGAATCAGTACTACACAGAACGGACATAAAAATAACAATTTGTTTTATTTAAGACTTTCTATTGCTACTTTTGCTAGTCTTTATGTGACAACTATTAGATAAAACATGGAGTCATCACACAGTAGATGAATCAGAGTTTGATAATGATTAAAATATAGTTCCATATTAATAGTGAGAATTTCTTTAACAAGAAATACCCAGGATGCTAGGATCCCTCAAGGATTGGGCAGATTTCCAAATAAGAGTTAGCACTGGACAACATCAATTCTTTTGTGAATCTAAAAAGTCTGTAAGAAATCAAAGGAGAAATATTGTGCAGATGTAATCTCACAGAGATTTTTGTCTATGCACAGTTTCTGTCCTACAGGCAGCTGTATCAAGCTGAAGAGATTTCAGACTAAACAGTATTCACTTCTAACATGGACCCAATTGTTGTTACATTCTCTAGGTCTGAAGAAATTTCACTTCCTGTACCTTTTGAAAAATCACTCTTTTTATGCATCTGTCATGCATCACTAAAATTATAATTTTATTATATCAATTTCTTTTCCCTTTAGTCCCAGTAAGTTTCAACAACTCAGTTTTTAACTTCATAAGAGGAAGAGCATGGTAGACAAAAAGAAGCTGAAAAATTGCTTTATTAAATATGCATTACATGTAATTACTTATTTCCTGCTTAACTGATCTGGTGAGGAACCCTCTTCCTCAAAGTCAGATCCCTTCACAGAAAGGTACTTGTTTTAAAAAACTTCAATTTGACAGGTTTCTTGTGTTAGAGATAGAATTATTGGTCAAATGGAAACACAAATTATTGGTTCATTATTGGTCAAGAAGTGACAACTATTCCTTATATTCTGCTTATTTAAGCAAGGAAGAAATTCAGATTTCACTGACTCACATCCTACATGAATATGTTAATATGGCCTTTTGACTCCACATCCACCTTTCAATGTTTCTGACAAAACAATTCTTTCTACCCCTACCTGGTTTACTATCTAAAGTGAATGGAAAATGTGCACCCCAAAATAGAAAAAGTTCACAGTCATTTTTCCACAATTTTGTATCTCTTACTACTTGGAGGAAGAGAGGAGAGCAGAGGGACTTCAGTGGTTGATTGAGTCTGAAATGACAAGTAAATCCCTCTAAGCTGGCAACACAACCCAAAAATTGTCCTAGGTTTGGTATATGAAGATTCATCAGGCTCATGTCACTCTGGATCTTACTCCAGTTACTTCACTAATTTTCCCCTCCCTCAGAAAAAATAAAAAACAAAAAAGCCCCCAAGTGGTTTCTGTTACACTTGTTTTCAAAGTGCTACTACTATGTTCTAAGAACCTGAGCAAGGATTCTTAAAAATAGCTGCATTTCTCCTCCAGAAAAATTTAACTAATTTGAATTTTTTAATTTTTTTTTCTTGAAGTGGATTTAATATTTTAAAAGAAAGTAAACTGAACATCAGTCTTATCACTGATAATGCTAAAGCCCTATTACCATGAAAGGAATAATTCAGATGTACAGAGAAACTATCAAACTACAGAAAAACACTATTAATTCTTATCAGCCTTAACTTGTGGAAAATTTTTTTTTTATGACTGTCTAATAGGCAACACTAAAAACTCCATGAAAATTCACCTGCTATTGACTTCTACAGCTTGATAAAAAATAAGATTCCTGGATCTATCTGCTGAAAATTTGTTTACCAGATATTTCTTTTTGGTTTGCACTTTAACAGTATTAATGAAACACTAACACTAAAACCAAAACAAAAATACATGGAAAATGAGTAAAAATCCCAAAACTCAACACAGCAAGGTTTAGAGTAAAGTATTATATAAAAAGATGACAGAAAATGTTAATTGAATTACTGTAGTACATTTGTATCACATATAGAAAACCTGATACCTCAAAAGAGTAGAAAGCTATATTTATCATTCTTTTTAGTAAAATTTTAGGCTTCTCTTGGAATTATTAAATAAGTTTTCCTACTGAACCTCTTTTGTAAGTTTGTGTGCATTTACAAAAAAACATAATTTCAAAGTCAAGAACAAGAAGTAAGTCATATCATACTGTGCTTATAACAGTGACTGCTGTGTATAAATAACTTCCTCTTAATACTGGAGCTGACCCCAAAACAGGTCACCTTTTCACCTCTGCAGACAAAAGCAACTGCATAAAAGGCAAGCACAAGTATCCTGCTATGATTGTTTCAGAATATGTTTCACCTGGGTAAGTTAATTACCTATCAATACCAATAGGCTGGGTTAGAAACTAAAGCATAGAATTATTAGGATATTATACATACATAATATATAAGCCAACTTCAAAAAATATAGGTACCAGGAGAGCTGTATTTCTCAAACATACTGTGGTGCTTTTAGAACCAGAACACAATCTCCTCTTTTCCCAAAGAGGGGTGAAGTAGCCTGGGCCCCTCTGCTCCAAGGTAGAATCCCATTTCATTTGACTTTCTCTGAAATCTGCTTCTGTGTAATCTGTATTCATCATACTTCCTTGAACTCAAAGAAATGGTTCTTATACTAAGAACTGTAATTCAACTCTTTGCAGACTTCACCTTGCCTTTTAACAAACTACCCATGGTCTTTCACAAAACTGTACTCAGTTCCTTTGGGATTTCAGCACAGCACGACTTGGCACTTTGACCAATGCACATGTTGGAGAATGAAACCACAGAAAACATTGGCATTCCTTCAGCCATTTCAGACCTTGTTCAGACACCTTTCTTCAATGCTGATAAGGCAATAAGTTGTCAGGGTACATGGAGAGACTTTTAGGTACTGTGCTGGCTGTGGAGCCAAACATGCAGCATTCTCACTCCATCCACACTGTATCGATGAATAAATAAGACCTTGAGCCAATGTTCCATTGGCAGCTCAATTTACAGGCTCTTAAAGACAGAAATTAGAGTACTATTAACTTAAAGACGACAATACACACTGGCAACAATTAAGCCCTGTATCATTACAATGACATCAATCACCTTTTAGATTGTAATCATAGACATATGATAACTATTATGGCAAACTGGTGAACTTTAGATAATATTTGTCACTACTCTTACCACTGCACCTTTGCTAGTATTGAAGTGGCACCAGAGCCACCTGCACCTTTCTAAGATGATGCACAACATCTCAAACATTATTACTTGGCTTGCTGTATCCTGCTGTTATCTTCGCAAAGTGCATGCCCATCATAGCCTGCTCAGATTTTATTGATTTCAGCCCTGATCTTGAATGAAGACAGAACATTTGCCTGTCACAAGGAGTCTTGGTAATCAAAATAGTACTCAAAAGGGATGCAAGAGTTTCTGATACATAATTTTCAGAGTAGTGTGTTGACAACTCAATCTCCCTGAAGTTCAAAATAGCCTACTACTTTATTAAGCAAATTACATCTAAATAAGTTGTCTAGTTTGAATATCAAGTGCGTTTTACATCCACCATCTCTCTAGGTCATCTCTAATGGAGAAGCTGTTCATAAATCAATTGGTGTTTGGCATAGGAACCCTGCCATGTTGCTTGTGTGACATTCACAATAAAGACCCTAAGTAAATTGGAAAAATCCTTGGAAGAATGGTGTATGGGCTAGGAGGACAAAAACTGAAAAAGAGAATACATTTTCATTTAATGTTTCTCCCAAAAAATATCCTCTATACCCAAATGCCTCTTACCAATAAGAAGGGAAATATTTCAGAGAAATTCTATCAGAGTACATGCTGGAAAAATAAAATGTACTGTTGCAAAGCATAAATGTTCAGATTCTTGTATAGAAATAGTATAAATAATAGTCCTTGTAAAGGAAAATTTCTCTGCACAATAAACGAATTTTGTCCTAAAGTACATTTGTTTATATTACAAAGTGTCTCTCCTCCAAGTCTTCTGTACGCTGCCGCCCCTTCAGCACAGTCACAGTCTAGTAGAAGATTAATATTTCAGAACTTGTCATGGGCAGTTTCACTTGACTCTGTCACTGCCTATGTCTGACAAGCTATTTATCATGCTGCTAAGTGTCAGCATTAAATTATCCCTGCTGTTATGACAGCAACATTATTCATCAGGATTACACCCCCAGTACAAGGCTGCTTACAGCTGTTTCCTTCTTCTGAGCTTTATCGATCTCTGCTCTTTCTATTATAAAAGAAAGGGTCTATGCACATGACCATTCACATCTTGCATGTCTGATGAATTTTATTTCTGGGCCAACATCAAACAAAAAGGCTTCCCAGAAATGGGCTTCCACAGTTATAAAATGTCACTGGCAGAAGAGAATCGTATTCCCTTCAACTGAAGGCACATTCTCTTTGAGGAGACAGAGAAAGACTGTAAACATTATTGATCATAATGCATAGGCACCCAAGGTTGAAGCAAGTTGCTTGACAAATCAATCTGCATTTGTTTTAACCAAGTCGCCCTTCCTTAACTACTGCAATGAAATGACAATGAAATCAAGAATTATTTATTGTGTAGTGTTATTCACAGGCACCTCAACTGTGCCCTATCTCCAGTCCAAACTTCAAGCCCTGCAATTAGCTTCTGCTGGGCTGTCAGTCTGGAGCAGAATGATGCAGTGAGTAAAGATATGGTCATGCTGAATTCTTCAAAAATTCTCCTGCAACCTAAATTTGGCTCACTTTTCTGACATTCTAAACACCACACTCCAAAAAGAGAATAAAAATCATTAGGAGATTTTGTTCAAACTTTGTTGTTATGGCATGAAGCTCTGTCAGGTGAGGGTTAGATTGGATTTTAAGAAAAGGTTTTTTACCCAGAGGGCACTGGAACAGGCTCCTCAGAGAAGTGGTGACAGCATCAAGCCTGCCAGAGCTCAAGAAGCCTTTGGACAATATATTCAGGCACATGGTGTGGCTCCTGCAGAAGTGCTATGCAGGTCCTGGAGTTGGATTTCAATATTCCTTGGGGGTCCCTTCCAACCCAGAATATTCTATGATTCTATAACTCTATTTTGGTTTTTATTCCTAGGACTTCTAAGATTTTAGAATAGTTTCTCTGAGATTACTTGTCTGGTATTTTTACCTCCCATTTTACCTTTTATTGCTACTGCTGGATTTCAAAAACAAATAGCAGTATTGTTACAAATATGCTTTAGAAAGAGAAAATTCAGTAAATTTAACAGAACACCTGCTATGTCCATACCAGTTTTGCCTGGTAATTTAGATTTTGATTTTCCAATTGACTGTTAGCTAAACCTCTCATTGAGTGCTGTTTCAAATCATTAATACACAAAAGGATAAAAGGGACTACTGAAAATCAAGTTCTTAAAATTCATTCTAAAGTATAATAGGAAACAAGAAGAATGTCATCCCAGGGAATGGTATTCTTCTGTTTCATATTCCTGTTTCATCACATCTCACAAATGTTATTTGCTTTCAAATCAAATATAATATTCAATGTTTTCCTTAGATATCAAGATATGTCATTGAGGAAGACTTTCAGCTGTTATCAAGAAGGTATTTTTCATTTGCTTATCTGCAAGGAGTGAAGCTAAAAGGTAAATTTCAAACATGCAAAACTAGTGGACAACAAGCCTCTCCACACTTCCACCTTATTGCAGAGAATCACAGTTCCGGGGGAATGGCACCATTTTTGAGGGGCTGGGGTGCTACTGACCCAATTTTCTGCTTTGCAAGAAGACTGCTAGCCCAGCAGTGATGTGCAGCATGGGCCTTCCCACAGGAAACCAGAGCCATGCATGTGCCCATGCTCACAGTGCTGCAGTTCAGCATTTACAAGGTCATGGAATCAGCTATCATTTTGTCCCTTCTTGTTACCCCTCTGGGCTAAAAGTGTGGGAGCTCAGCCCATTGCTTCCACTTTCTTTCACTCACGAGCTTGCTTCCCCAGTGCTTGCAGATTCTTAAGATTCTTTATCTCTTAAGAGATATCTACAATTTGTGCTCTACCATTTCAGAGCTAAAGATTATAGCAAAATATGCAGACGTACAGTGTAAGATTTTTCAATCTGCTTTTTTCTTTTCATGATTTTTCAGTCCAAATTCATCAAGGTAATGGATCTTGATGGAGCTTGCTCTAATCACTCTATTTCAAGGTGTGTTAAGAGCTCATCTATATAAAAATATTTGGGAAGTCGTTTTGGTTCTTACCTCATTTGAAGTACTTTTTCCGATATTTGGCAGTAAACTAAAATTCCAATAATAGTATTTTGTTTAACATGAATAATTCTGTCAGAGCATTCTGACCGAAACAGTTTTTATATTCCTAATGTTTTTATCTCTAGGAATTAACATTTAAAAGTCTAAAATGGAAGTATATGATGCAAGTCACCAGTTTCTTTGGCATAACACAAAGCTAAGGATTTCCTTAAAATAAAACTGCAGGGATTTCCTTAAAACAAAACTGCAGGGATTTCAAGTAGAATGACATGAAAGCCTATCTGCACATGGCATGTTTATACTTTTCACAAAATTAGTCAGAATTTTATGGGCATTATCACAGTGTCAGGGGACCAGAGGACAAAGATTTTGGTCTCAAGGGAAAGCTCGTTGTTAAAAAAAAAAAAAAAAGATGCCATTTGAAATTAAGTTTCAAAGTCCCAATTCTAGCAAGAATGCTCATCCAAATAGTACTTCTCATATTCTTCAGCAATTACAGGCCCATAATCTATGCTATTAAAAAAGAGTGATTTGGTGTTCTTATAAACAGTAAGCTGCCAGTCTTCAGATGATGGTACAGAGGTGTAAAGAAAATTGCAGTGATGCGGGTAGAACCAATAACAAGTGTTACTGTTGGACATACTGCCACTTTGCCAGACAGGAGTAGTGATTTGAAAGGGAAATCTCAATGAACATGAAGAGTTCATTTGCAATTAATAAAAAATTAAAATTGAAAAAAAAAGTTATTTGCAGTTAAGTAATGGGAAAATTATATTTTGAATTTAATTCTGAGATTGACCCATACACATAGATTTATTTATTTAATAAAACAAGGCCACAGCTGAATTTTTTTCACAACAGCCTGTCCCTTACAATGGATCTGTTTACTTTAGATTTGCTGGTGATTACATTCAGCTGTACTATCTGTTTGAGAGCTTTTAACTTTGAATGCTGTGGTAAGTGTCAATCTTTATATTACTGAAGGACAATTAGGCAAACCATGTAATTGTATTGTCACTTATTAATTTCAAGCTCCAATGTCATAAATTATATGCCTTAATTAATACTACATGTCAATCACAATCTGCAACTTTGAAAGGATAAAGAGGTTAACAAGAATACATAATTAAAAGAAAACAGCGAATAATGGCACGGCTGAACAGTTTATAAAATTAGACAAGAAAACTGGTGCTGTGTCAGCATGTAGGAGCCAAGAAAAAAATAGGGTGCTTGACAAAATGCACACAAGAATTAAGAAGTCAGAAAATGAAGGAAAGTTTTAACTCTTAAGGTTTTGTTCTGTTAGCAAGGCGAGGGTCTGTCAGAAAGTAATTTAAAGACAACTGTAAAATATATAAAATCACTTGTTTCTTCTGTAACATGCTATACAGATGAAGAATAGCTTGTGTGTTTGTACAAATTTCTAGGTATAAATATCTCAGTTCAGCAGAGCCTACATGTACTGCAGTAGATTTGCCATCACAAAGAGGTGGCAGTGCTGCCTCAACACAGAGCAGAGCTGGCAAAACATGACAGGTAAACAGAAAAACTCCTTTTTTTTTTTTTTTTAGTATCAATAATGAGGGCAAAGCTGAAGGCCAGTGGTCCTAGGGGGCTCACAAGTGTAAGCACTGTCCTGGCAGGTCCTCTGCCGCTGGGAAGGACTTGCAGTAGCCCTGCTGTCCTGCTCACTGAAAGTAAGGACTAAAGGAATCCAAGGAACAAGCAGTAAAATTGATTCACAATGAAAACATCTCAAACATGCACATGATATTAGGCAGATGGAAGGAGTGAGGAAATGATTCCTGTGATGGAGAATAAGGACATAGAGGAATCTGCAGTGGCAAGAAGCAATGAATATAGAGCATCAATCACTTTCAAGCACTGAAAAGTATTCTCTCAGTCTGTCTGCTTACTGTGGTACGTTTCCTAAAGAGGAGAAGAGACATCTAGTTGGGCATTTCGTTTTTAAGCTAGTAGCATGTTAAAATTGTGTCTTACTATCTGTAAGGAATTCCAGATCCTATAATGAGTAGAAATTGGATGGACTGAGAGCTTATTCAAAGAAAATTATGACTATTTCTATTTTATCCATCACTTGTCTCCTTCTACTAGAGACCAAATAGGAAAGAAAAGTGGATGTAGATCCAGTGGCTAATATTTAAGATCTCCTAAAGGAATTTTAAACAGACACTTGTCTCCACAGGTAAATTAACATTTTACTCTTCAGCTGGGTACACCCCAAGAAAGAGGGAGACAGGAGCCCATCCATATGACTTCCCTTTCAAAGCACTCTTGAGAAGATTTCTAAATCCCAGAAGCCTTCCACTACCCATTCCCACTCAATGCAGCACCCAAAAGAAAGCAAAGGATGCAGAATACCCAGCAGTGTTTTTCCTGGGACAGTACATGCACATGAAGGATATTCTTGTCTATTTGGCCACCAAACTGATGCATGCACTGCTCCTCCTTCCTGAAGAAGAGCAGTATCTCTCTTTGAGCCATCTGAGGGACTGACAGCACAGCATGGAGCCATGCAGGCTTGCAGCCACAGGATAGGGCAGATGCTCTTACCCAGCCAAGGAGATAAGCTAGTAGAGGCGTGTTTTGGCACATGTCACAGCAGGATTCAATCTCTTCTCTCCTTTAAGGGCCTGAAATCCCAGCTGAGGTTGGTTTAAGACCCCAGGGCTGCAGCAAAGCTGAAAACAAGCAGCTCTGCAGAAAGGGGATAGCTAAGTCTAACAGAGGGTATGTTTAAAGCTGGACCTCTATCCACAGTGAGGGTGCAGTCTCCCCCGGCCTTCCTCTTTCTTTTTCCAGTGTGAGATTGCCATGGGGAGGCAGGAACAGGAACATAGGGGGACAGTGCTTTCTGCTTACTGTGCACAGCTATACAAAGCAAAAGAAGCACCCATGACATCGCTGCCCTCATCCTTCAAAGTTTTGTGTTCCTTGATTTACTCTCATTTCAAAAGAAGGGCAGCATGAGAGAAGTTTGCAAGTTCTATTGACAGGTTCAGGTACCAAGAATAATTTTCTTCTGACCTGAGATCATAAAAAAAAGGTACTTACAAAGCCACTAAACACATAGTACAGTTTTAATTTCATTCCCCACACAGCTGAGCTGGGACAGCCCTGAAGGTGTATGTTGAAGTGTGATGACCCTGGACTTGAGGCACTGACAGGAGTGGAAGAAGGTTGTCAGTACCTCATAGTCTTTGACATTCGTTTTCCTTTTCCTAAGCAGCATTACTATGTAAATAATACTTTCTACTTCAAATGCATCTAGCTGTGTTACAAGGCAGACATTTGTATCTGTGTACAGCTATGTGTTCTTATCCTTTTTTCTCCTTTTTCTTTCCTTTTCTCCAGTTAAATATTTGCTTTCTGATATAAAAAAAACAACATATTGGATCTGAGGTTTGGGGCTCTTTCATACACAGACCATATGTCTAAATTTCTACAACTACTTATAATATATTTGTGATTATTTACTCTCATTTCACAATCAGCAAAATAGGATATACTTTACCTACTAGAAGCAATAATTGTATCTGGCTTTAGTGGCCTGAATTTTCTCATACTATAAGATTTTTTAAGAAACTTCATGTTGTATGTAAGAACACTACTTCTGCAACATGTATACCTGATGTACTATTTTAATTTATTATTATTTATTAATGCATAATTTTGTGCAATGTATTCTTTCTTGAACAATACTCATAGTGATACCATAAAGTATTTTAATCACTGGCAGAGTGATCTTTGATCAAGACACTTTTCCTTCTTTTGCAGCTACTTTGCAACAAAAGATTGAGGCGTTAACATAACAATAACTAAATTACAGCTCAAGAAACAAATTTCTTTATAAAATCAATCCTGGAGGGTACTGGAAACATCTTCTGAAACACTGAGTACTTCCAACTTTTATCAACTTCACTGAGAAATGTAGGTGCTCCACTGCTTGCAGAATTGATCTCTTCCATGTTATCAGTTCCCAGCTGGTATCTAATACATAGACGTATTGTATGAAAAAGAGCTATTTTCGATGTTCATTGTGGTGAGAACCATTAAAGAGATTTACTTGTCAGACTTCACACATCATTAAATCACTTCTCTATGAAAAAAAAAAAGTAGAAGATACATTAAATTATCCCACCAAAAATTGTTGTATTTGCTTTCTGCATTAACTATCAAAGTAATGCTCACATTCTTTTCAAGTAGCATTATAGCCTGATTTTGCATTAGAAAACAATGAAAACAATGAAGTATGCTTCTTGAATAACTACACCCCCATCCTCAAAGCTGCTGAACTACAGTACTACAGTTCTGCTCAAGAAATTGAAAGAATTTTTGGCAATCAGGGGATTACATGCCTAATCTGCTGCGCCCGGTTAGAAACAGCTGTCTGCACCTCCAATTCTTTTGTTCCTAATCAGGTGAACCACTTTCTCACACTGGATGCACGTGTAGCAGGGTAGGCCTGTAGCTTTCCCTTTTTGTTCACAAGAAGGGAGATGTGCACAAGAAATGCACAGTACAAGAGCCAAGAAAAGCTGGAGGCTGCATCTGTGCCCTCCCTCTGCTCAGGCAGTTCGACACATCAGGGCAGCAATCCCTCTCCTGGTGCTGTTTGGGGTGAGCTCGGTCTGGCCCTGGCCTGCATCCAGACCAAGGGTGTTTGCAGCCTACATGCCAGAGCAGGCAACAGCGAAGGGCACAAAATTGCTTCTTTTGAGTCCCATCCTAGAGCCTCCCTAAAAATCCAGCCTGGAAACTCTGCATGTCCTGCTGACAATGCATCACTGGGCTCCCCACAACCATTAAAGATGTAGTTCAGCACAACAACCACTACAGCTTGTTTTCTTGTGACTCGGAGATGTCCTGGTTGAGCCTCCCTCTTCCCAGCAGCTCCACTCTGAAACTCCAGGAACCAGCGAGAGAAGAGCACCCCCCTTTTCCAAATTCCCTGCCACAGCATCATCCCAGAAACTGTCAGTGATGGGATGCTCCATGCATCAGCATCAGCTGGCATTCTTCTGGATGGATTTGATACATGTTGGTGACTGCTGAAATTTTTTTTTTTCAATAATTGGGCCCTACTTCAGAGCTGAAGAGGTGCCCCATAGTCCTTATAGGGCACACACTTTCTTTCCAGGCTCTGGGAAAACCACCTGACTTCCCATCATTTCACTGGTAAAGAACACAGTCCCAAAAGACCACAACAAGAAGATAAGTTAAAACAACCCCTTTTTACAATTTTTAAAATTTTTAGTCCAAACTCATCATTTTGAAGGTCCAGCTCAATTATATCATGTGGAAGTTTCTGACTGTGCTCAACATCACAGTATCCGAGAGCCTTCTGGCATAGCATTAAGCAACCTAACATCTGTCATGGCTTTTTTTTTCTTCCCATGCTTTGTATCCTTTGTCTACCTCCCTCCTTCCAAGGCAGATATTTAAAATATGGAATGGTTCATTTGGGATATTTTTAAAGGTTAATGTTATGTGGCTGTGTGTTTGAATATGTAATAAAAGCTATGTTATAGAGAAAAATAGGAATATATATCTTTACATACGTATTCCATACATACAAACTACCCTCACAAAATCGTAGTGGGAGGAGGGCCATAATGGATAGATTTGGAGGAAAAGGGTGACTCCTTCCACTGTGGAAAAATCTTATTAGCTCTGCTTTACTGTGCTTTTGGGAAATGCATAGAGTGAAGGGGCTACTAGAACTAACCCACGTGTACCTGAGAGGATGCAGTATCCTTCCTAAGGGCTGTGCATCAGTATCACATCTGCTAAAGCACTCTCACACTAGCACCATTGTTTAACGCTACCTGCAAATGTCAGGGTGATACTGCTGCTGTAATTCTTACAGTTATTCTCCCCCGTTTCAGAACTCCCCACTCAGCCCTTACTCAAGCTGCACTTCTTTGAAGTTAGTAAGAATACAAAGACCAGTGTGGGGGGTGTGGATGAAGGCTTGGAAATTTCAGAATCAGGTGAGCTAATTTATTTAACACTGCCATATTTTTATTTCATTGACATTTCTTTTTCACTTGTCTACCACTGTTCTGAAAAAGAGCAGCAGTCTACCTCCTTTACAAACCACAAACAGCAGAAATAGCAGCCATTATCCACAGGCTACGATTCTGCATTCGTTTCGCCAGGGACTGCACACACTTCCCTTAAGAGAATCTCTTCTTCATACTTGATCTGTTGTCTCCCTGTTGAAAATATCACTGACACCGCTGAGGCTAACAAGGTCAAGTGCTTTGAGATGGAAGCCTTTTGTACTGATGAACAGCTGAAGGGTGCGACATATGTTTTAGGGCCTTAGCAGCTGGCTCAGTGAGAGCCTCTTGGGTCTCTTTTAATGATAAATCCAGGCCCTGCTACTTCATCTCAGCATGGAAATAGCAGCATGTTAACATTCATCCAAACTCTTGTGTCTGTCATTAATGCAGCCCTTCTACTGTAGTCACATGGCAGAGCACAGCTGACATATCACCTGTCCTCCCACCTCACAGAGCACTAGGGCAGGTTATGCATCAGTGCAGCATTTAAATGCCATTTCACTGAAAACTACTGATTACTCCACATGTTTTATGTCTCTGTTTTATTTTTAATTTTCTTGAATGCCAGCTGATCACAGTTCTTTCTTCCACTTGTTATTTGCTGTACTCTGAATATATATAAATATATGTGGTTTTGCATATAAGTATATGTGGTTATATATATACATATATACATATAAATATATATACACACATATATACATATATATCCATATATATATACACACATATATACACATATATATATATAGCTTTATAGCCAATGCTTACAAATCATGTCAGTCATGCACACAATAGAAAAAACCCAAGCATATCTGCAATTGTCTCTGCAGGGACAAATCAGCTCAAGGCTGCACAAGGTCCAGAAGGTCACAACCTCCCATTGAGCCACACTCAGAAGAATGAAAGAGAATAACAAATTCAGCAATAAATGGTTTCTTTAGTAAAAAGTTTTGAAGCCACTGGTCAGGAGGGAGGAAATTTTCTAACTTCTCCTCCTTTAGCAGTCTTCAGTCCTCAACTTTATCCTTTAACAAGTACTTTGGGATCCTTGAGAGTGAAAGGTGCTATATAAATGAGAGATGTATTAATAAAATCCCCAACTGCAGTTCAGCTGCAAATGGGAGCTCCTCCAGCTCAAGGCTGGAGTAATTCTGCTAGGCAACCACAGATGGTGTGACAGATGATCTCAGCAGCCCATCCTTCTATGTTTTTTTTTTAGTTTAAATTAAAACAAAAAAAAATTATAAAGCTATCTTGGCATGCTACAGATTTCAAGGGCCTTAAGTTCATCTTCAGAGCTAGGTTTGGTCCCTTTACTGCTATTTCTTGTCAGAAAGTTTTATACCTGAATCCAGCTGGGGAAAGAATGTGTATGCTAGACATTTGCTTCCACCTTGCCACAAATGGCAGGGGAGGGAGAGACGTGAATGCCTGGTGTAAATTAATCTTTCTTGTTGAGAACAGAAGCAGACTCGTCATCCAAGAAAGAGTTCAAAATGTCAGGATTTCTGCTTCTGTACCAGCTAGCTGACTATCCAGTTATCCCTTAACAGACTTTCCTTGAGGTGCTGATTCTTTCTAAGCAGCACAAGCACTGATGCCTGTGCTAGAGTTAAACTATAAACCACCAAAAAATGAGGGCAACTGATGTAATGCAGACAGGAAAAAAAATGAAAAGGCTGTGTGAACACAGTGTGGAGATAACCTGCTATTAGATCTGTCAGAGAAAAAGTTCTGCATGTTGGAAAGTGGCTTTTGACCCCTATAAAACCACTGTGGGCTTGATACAGTGGAGTTATATCAAAACACAACTATAACGGTTGCTCAAATCCCAGTGGTTTTAATTGACTGTTACTTATAGATGTTTAAATCTGCTCCAGAACATTCTTTTTTTCTCAGCATTGTGGCCTAAAATAGGACTCACTGCAGAACCCTAGAAAACTGAGAAAGTTAGGACTTTTGCACATAGTTGCTGATGGAACATATTGTGATGGAAAGCCATTTGTAAAATGAAACTTTTTAAAAATTATTGAACAACTTTTGATAAAAATGAGCATAAAAAATAAGCTTTTTTAGTTTATTAGGGCAGAAGTTTTAGGCTCCAACTCAAACTCTTAATTTGATCACATATAGATTTGGCTATAGATTTAAGGAAAATTCCCCTTCCCTTCCTGTGTCTGATAAAGGTTATGTAGGTAGATTATTGACTTAAAATGTTGATTAGTGTATGACTTTTGTTGCTGGTCACTGGGCAACACCCTTAATTCTCTTTAATCTTTTAAACTCTAGATCATTTATTGAGATAATGCCAAAAATAGGATTAAAAATCTAATTCCTAAATGCAAAAGTAAATTTAGCTGCTTTTAAAAGCCAAGCTTACAAACATTATTGTTATGTTGGAAATACTTACTTTCCCCTCATTTAAACCAGAATATAAATATGGGCATTCCAATAAAGTCAGTTGTGTGACATCTGAACTTGGCCCATTTGTCCTCAAGCATCTGAAATTAAAATACAAAAATTTCTTTTGGATGTACTGTTTAGTTCTGATGTTAATACTATAAAAATCTATGTTTCAGTTTTGTTTTTGCTGTATTTGAAGTTTTGTTATGAAAATACTTCATGGTGCAGAGCATATGCAATTAACTCCATGGAAGAAGTTGAAAAGAAACGATGTTGTGCATGCCATGGTTCAACC